>PNEQ01048534.1:0-57598 GCA_003012365.1 Medauroidea extradentata | reverse complement strand
TAAATTGCTGTCCCTTTGATGGTGGATATTCATTTGAAATGAATGTAGGAAATAAATCCGCCCAAGGCAAATATTCTCGCTTCGTAGAGGCTAACTTTGTTGGCGAAACTCCATTGCCTCGACCACGGCAGACTAAATCAAGTTCGTAGGTTTTATAACCGACTCTTTTTACACGCCACCCGTTTTATACGCTTCCGTCTTCTACCACGTTTTGTGCCGGACCACGAGCATAAACTCACAAAGTTCCATTTTACGTTCTAAGCGAACTGCTCTCACTTGTCTAACGTACGTTGTTAATTGGAGGAAGTTACCAATAAAAAGCTTGTAAAATACTTTTTAAAATTGTTTTATTTCGGAAAAGTTAACTTCCGTTTTGTGTTTACAAATAATATTCAAAGAAGTTTTCCATTGAAACTGGGTCTTTAAATTAATATCTATAGAGATAGACGTGTATCCAGCAGTTAAAGAATGATAGGAACGTAATAACTAACACGTCAAATTTAGTATAATTTAATATTTTATTGCTTCAAGATTTAAGTACGTCTGTTTAATATTATAACAATGCAATTTCGGAGAAAAATCTTAAATACACATCGTTGGTTCACGTGTCTTTCAGAAAAATTATTTTCATACTGAAGACCGCTAGGCAATCCATTCATTCGTAAGATTTTGAAAGTAAAAAATTAATTTAAAAATTAAAGTATTACATTTTTTTTAACATTATGATTAAAATACCTATTAGCATAAACACGTCATAATGTTAAGAAACACATAGCTCTGACTGATATTTATTTTGCTATTGTGCACCGCAATCGGCAAAAATTTATTTTTAAGTGCTGAATTATAACTTCATTATAAATTTAAATTGTTAAGACCATAATAGCATATACAAATTGATTAGAGGAACCAAAACATTCTTCCGAATGTAGACAATTGAAACAAATTAGTCTTGCACAATGGTAATAAAATAATTTTTATTATTTGTTTTATTATGTTGTGTGGTAAATTTCTTTAAAAAATAGTCGCTTTATTAACATATTTTTATTAGCTTTACCTGTACGCATGAATTTGATGGAATATTTTAATTCTTCCACTTCCGGATGTAGGAACTATTTAAAATTTTGTACAAGTAAAAAGAATCAATGAGTCAATGACTAAATGAAAATTTCAAAGCTGTGGCCATGCTTTCTCACCCATAACGAAAAAATAAATAAATAAATAAATAAATAAATAATGTGTGGAATCTGTTAAAATTAATTCTTCACTCACTTCGAGACGTCCCAATTATTTGAAAATTTGCACACGTAATTAGAATCGATAACAATTGAATAATCCTTGTTTTCTCATTAATTGTGTAAAAAAAATTCCGTCTGGCTGCCCTGCTGCTACGGAATAGTTGTTTTATGGTATTAATCTTTACACAAACCATTTTGATATAAATCATGATTTGTTTTAAGACAAGAAAAAATTAAATTATAGTTTAAAAAAAGACAAGTTTTTTGTGGCTATTTGAACTGAGAAAATTAAAATAGCATTTATGTATAAAAATTTAGTTTTTAACAGCTAAAGGGTGTCATACGGTTCAGTATAACTTAATTCAATAAGATTAAAATAATAATAATGTCGCTGTCCCAAAAATTATCTTCAATGTAAAGGAATGCGTGGGGTGTGTTCTACTTACTTCAATAATGCCTCTACATTTACGAATAGCAAGCGATGAAAATTCAAGACAGCTGGTATCAAGCACCTCACAGTTTTTTTACATTTAATTAATTTTTTTGTCACACTTCATTATTATTTTATTGTTATTAAGAAAATATGTTATAGCCCTACTAACTTGTATGACATCCTATCGCTGTTGGACATTTCTTTACACTTAAAGATCATTATTAAATTTTTAGTTCATATTTCTACAATAGCATATTTGTTATTTTCTTTAAACTATAATTTTATACGTTTTTAATTTGCCATAATGTTAATTTGCACGTATGTTTAACGCACTATTTTATTTTTTATTTGTCACAATTCTCATTATTTTAACGACAGCTATATAAAGAAGTAAAAGGACAGTTGATGATTATTTGTTATCAGATAGTTACTGCTGACTAATATTGAGATCTTACAGAATGTCACACTTAGATAATTAGTTCGTTAAACAACCACACCGAGAAGAGAGCATGTTAATGAAGCAGAAATATGGTGAAATGTTTCGCCGTACATGAATGACACCGTTCATCTTTATTTTTAGTGAACAGTGAAATGTATAGCCTACTGATGTTACCAGACTTGAACATTAACAATGATTAAAGGTTACTGCATATGAGTTTAAAATATCCAATTTTGTTTACGAAGGTTATATGTATTTTTTTTTTTATTTTAACCGTGGATGTCAGGTTATTTTTGCAAACCACACACAGTAAGAAAAAAATTCCTTAGTTGCTTAGGAAATTTGTCCCCCGTGCACATTATGTGACTCCCGACATACGTTAGCTTGCATATACAATAACTGCTGAGCATTGTTATTACCCTTGTCTGGATAACATCCGTTTACATTTTACTGATTCTTAAGGACGCTGGACCCGTAAAAATTCAAAATTTTATATTTGTGCCAAACACTGTTCAATTTTTTACACATCAGATAACATGTCATCTCCCGGAACAAAAAAAAAATTAGGTCCTATAGTTTTAGCATAATCACCTATCAAAGTCACAAAATGGCAGTCGCGGTGTAGCCAAAATAGTAAAAAATAATTAACTTGCAGAAACAAGATAATTCATATCGGTACTTAATGATGTGAACTACTTCAAGACACTTTTGTAAACACAAAGCGATATATTTTTGTATTTTTTTTTAAATTGATGAAAATTAGTAAATTTTTGCATAACTTTGACTTTCGGCTACTACTGAAATATTCAAAACTAACTTTCGTCAAACATGTCATGAAATGCACTGATACACTGACTTTCAGTTCCCGTAGTCTTGAATTGATTAGTCAATTATTATTTTTTATTTTGGCTGCACCGTAATGGCCATTTCGTGACTTTGATGAGTGATTTTGCAAAAAACTATGGGACCTATTTTTTTTATTTTGGGAAATGACATGTTATCTGATGTGCAAAAGTTGAACGGTGTTTGGCACAAATATAAAAAAATTAAATTTTACGGGTCCAACGCCCTTAAAAATATAATATAGGAACATTTCCAATTATGCGTGAAAAATGGATTTACCGTGTTTTTGTTCCCTAAGATTGTGTGGTATATAAATAAACGCTAAAAACACCATTTTACATCTACATGTTTTTGAAAATCAACAGCAAAAAAAAAAAAACAAAAAAAAACACCAAACTTACGTAACGATACTAACCAATTTTAAGACGAAACGTTTACCTAGAATGATCTATTTTTTAAAAGCGTAATACGTTCGGCCGCAATAAAGCGTTAAGAGATTACGGCTGCGCTGATTGTTCTCCACAAATACTTTACCCGAGAAAAATGGTTTCTCAGAAAGTTGGCTAAAAGCTTCATTTTTTCTGCCACCGAGGTGAGTAACGTAGGCCGTTTTTGCTCTAACTATTTGAGTCAGGATGATTAGTGCTACCAACGTTTTCCAAGCTCTGTGAAGTGGTTGCGTCTATTGTAAGTAGATGCGACTCTGCCTCAACTGCGCCTCTGAAGACATAAAAAAAAGTCTAGATTTGCAGTATTTTAATTTTTGCGACTTGGCTTTGAGAAACGCACACTTTTAAACTGATGAATTCAGCGCTGGAATATATACCACGGTATTTAAAAACTCGTACATATCTGCGTGATAAATGTACAAATAATGTTGTACAGTCGCGGACAACCATGACCCCTGGCTCCTTGCCCACCGCAGAGGTCGACTCTCAGGGCGTGCGGAATGTATATTTGCTTGCTGGTCGTGTGAGAGGGTTGGTAGGGCGAAGGTTTGTGAGATACGAAGAACTGCGGTCGTCGACTAAATTGCGTCTACCCTCAGCCAGCGGAGCAGGAGGCAAGAGGCCTACAACACCAGCATTGTTCTTGTGTCCCCGCCCGGTTAAACATAGTTCACACTAGTCGACCACCACTGCAACTTCTTCATTCAGGGAAGACCAGACGCAATGCAAGTAACAACTTTCTCTATTCTTTCACGTAGTTGGCAGTTCTCTTCTTGGATGTATTATATTTATTCTTGTACTAATTACAGCAGCATGTGTTATAAGTAGAGACCTGAAATATTCGAGTTTTCCTTTATTCGCAAGCTAGAATTCCAGCAACTATAGGTCTATATCACTTTCACAATTGGCCGTTGACTTACTCGACACTTCCTGGAAGTATCTGAGCCAATAATACAACTGTAACTGAATACAGGCCCATTTCACTGTTAATAAACAGCTGCTATCTACACGATTTCACGTATATTCTTGGAGGCTAGCCTACATGTCATTGAACCCGCATGTGTGTGTTTATATATATATGTATGTATATATATATATATATATATATATATATATATATATATATATATATATATATATATATACATATATACATATATGTATATGTGTGTGCGCGCGCGCGTAATGCTGCAAACTTTGGTCTCTCTCGCTCTCTCTCTGTCTCTCTCTATCTCTCTCTCTATCCCTCTCTCTATATAAATATATATACCAAAACAATCTAAATTTTTATGAAGAAGGGGTCAGCAAAGAGGTGTTGAGGGACAGGAAGGGGTACCCAAAACATATATTGGGCATTGCAACGCATGATGCTGGGGCGACTAATTTGTTTATAAATTAAAAGAACAACATCAAACAAATCTAAACAAATGTGTGTATGTAGATAGATATAAAGTTGCTCCTTATACATCAATGTGTAAAAAATATTCAACGCATGGCATTCCCAGTTTCAAATTGATTAAAAAAAGTTATTTTTTCTGGACACACAGCTGTGTTATTATTGACAGGATGTTACGGCAACTTTTAATCTAACAGTTGCATCCAGATTTTAATAAAATAAGAAGTACTTTTTTTTAGTATTATATTTATTTTTTGAATAACTCGGAATAATGAGGAGAATAATTGACTTACAAAACTCTATTTATCATCACACTCTAAAGAAAAGTTGCAGTAAGAACTCATATCAATACAAGTCAAAATATTTATGAAATGTAATTAATTTTACTCAACTGCAGTCGTCGTATGACGTTTATTATGGTGTTGCATTCCATACGGCGAGCTGAATATCAGGTATTTTATTTGACTCGCTGGTTTCAACTACAACGTTTTACGTGAGAATCACTATAAACCACAATCGGGAAGCATATTAAACGGTGACATATTGCTTATGGCGCCTTCTGGCATACAACAATGAGAACCGCAACGAAATGCAGGTAAGGAAAAAGTAAAGTAACTTAGTATCTTCAAAGTTTTGCAGCCAGTGTCCATTTCGGTGTCGGACAAGCAAGGCTTTTAGACGATTTTCATTACCTTGACCGTAGACATCAGAGGCCTGGCGCCTTACGCGATAAAAAAAAAGTAATTTATTCTCATTACTGAAAACTGATAATAAGTAACATTGTCTAACACTCCCCCTTAACTTAAAGGAATTATGCTAAATTCGTAAGCATACAATTATATCCTCAGATACGGAGACATCATGAATGTTTTGTCCCTCCGTATTAGCCTACTTTTCTTAGATAAATATAGCTTCTGGGATCATAGTCATGTCTTTGTAACTTATCAAACTTTCTGCACACACTGACTTGGCATTTCCGTATTTTACTCATGCTGAGTTCATATTTTCAATATTGTGGCCTTTTCAACATTTCTTATCACATGGGATATCTCAGGAATCATGTTTCAGAATTCCATCAACCTTAGTATACATATAGTACTTAGTAAGGTGACTTGGCTTCAAATATTTTATTTATGCCGTGTACATATTTTCGAATAAATTTTTCTACTTTTTGCTACTATGATATATCTGAGGAAATATTTATTCGAATGTGACAAACATAATATATTTAGATTACTATTTTGTAAAGAGACTTGACTTTATGTATTTTGTTTATGCCATATCTATATTTTGACATTCGCGGCCATCTGAACTGTTTTGAACATACCGAGGTATCTTACGAATTTCAGACATTTCTGTCCACGTATAGAACTTACGAATATTACATAACTTCAATGTTTCTTGTCCATGATGTAATCTATTTTGTTTTTCTTTTAGTCTCCATACATGTGTATTATTCTTATTAAATGAATATAGATGTGTGAATGTGTTGTAGTGCGTGTGAGTTTTTTCTGTGATAACATATTACACTGGTAAAATACAGAACACTGACAAAAACAATCTACACAGAGAACACGTAATTGGAAATAGCAATGAAGAAAAAATATAGTTAAAATAAAAATGAATTTAGTGGAAAATAGGGGCTATTCCTTACACTGTAAAGAAAATCAGTGAAAATTACCAGTAAGTACTGCTCTCAACCAGATACAACACAACATATTCATAGCACTCACAAAAGCTTAAATATGAAATGATAATTGCAGGAACTGTAGTTAAAGATCTATTGAGAAAAATAAATCTGTAATTTAATCTTGCACGGCTATTACATTTAAATTAGCTCAGTCGGTAGAATTTAAGTCTCTATGAAATAATCTCAGACCTCTGGTTAAGGCTAGGTTCTCCTCAATTAATTACCAAAAAAATGTAGAAAAATTAATATATCACTTTGAACGTTAATAAATAATGTTGGAGTATAAATAAAATTTGGGACGTTTACACTGAAGACAGTCCATAGAACTTATAGTAAGGCTCGTAAGCGTCTGTCTTACGCGTCATCCCTCGTCGTCTTCAAGTTCACTCAGAAACTAAATTGAAATTTACATTAAATAGCCTTTTCTGAAACGGGCAAACTTTTAGCACGACTTCTTGGACCTAGGATCCGCTCCAATAGATCCCTAAAAAATACGATGACGGCAGGATCGGCGTCTCAGCAGAGAAGCCTGCAGCGGGACGACATGCCCTAGGAGCTTTCCAAGAAGAAGTGACGCTAACTTCAAACTCGGTTGCGGTACTCGCAAAAGAGAAAATATCACAATTGCTCTTACTAAGAGAAAAAAATAGTACAGTTACTGATCACAGTAACCAAGGTTTTCTTTAACTTCCGTGCGTCATAGCACACTGATAAATACATAAACACAAAACAATATTACATGAAATATTTAAAAATTGAAATTACTAAAATTTGACAATTCTTATACTGAAAATTATGACTTTAAATGTATAAAATATGACTTTAAAGTAAATTTAGCATCAAACACAAGAGAAATCAATAAAGTACATCAAATAAATAAATTACATAAATTATAAATATTTAATTTACAAAAAACAAATAAATAAAATTGTAGGTGGACAACTGTAGACATACTACAATGACATGGTATTTTTTTTTAAATGTTAGCCATTTGAAAATTTTTGAACATACTATATAGTATCTTAGGAACTATAAATCAGAATTTCATTAAACTTGGAACGCAAGTACCAAGGTGAGATAATTGTACGTATTTTGCTCATATGTATTCATATTTTAACGCGGATGGCATTTAATTTTTGCTAAACACGAGTAACTTTATAAGAAATATTTGTCACAATTTAATTGAAATCGGTACATACATAGCACATTGTAAGGCTATTTGAATCTATGTGTTCGTAACGTGTTCGTATTTAAAATGGCGGCCGATTAAACATTTTTTGAGCACATTAGATATTTAAGAGATCAGTTATTAAATTAATAATTCTCGTTATCACACGGTTATCAGTAAAGTAACACTACTTTAATAGTTTTCATTCATACCATGTTCATATTATTTAATTGCGGCAATTTCAATATTCTTTGTACGTACACAAAATGAATTACGAAACCAAAAAACACAATGTCTGCAAGACTGGTATATATACAGTACTTAGCAAGATAACTTGAGTTTTCTGTATTTTGTTCAGGCTATGTTCATATTATAACAATGGTGGCTAATTGAACAGTTTTTACTACATTATATATCTGAGTAACCATTTTATATAAGTTTTATTGAAACTTTTAATGAATAAAGCTATCAGTAAAGTGAAAAGATTATTACGCACTTTATTCTTGCAATGCGGCCACTTGAACAATTATTGATTTCACTGGTTGTACTAAAAACAGTACATGAGAATTTCATCAAACTTTTTTCACACATTGTTTTAAGTCAGGTGGTCGGACTTGTATGTAATTTTTCACACGAGATATACGCAGAACCATTTCTCAGAATTTTATCAGACGAGGTACACTTATAGATCATAGTATGGGTTTTATTGAATTTTTTCATGATGTGTTCATACTTTTACAATGTGATCAATTATGTTAACATTTTATATCGGAAGGACATTTTTTTAGATTTTCTAAAACTTGGTACATGCATTGAACTTAGTAGAACAACTTGGGCCTTACTTATTTGCATTTTGTTAATGCCGTTTTCATATTATCAAAACAGTAACCATTCAAAATTTCTTGATCAAGTGATATCTAAAGAAATCACGTATACGAATTTGATCAAACTCAAAACACATGTCGTACTAATTACAGCGATTTATATTTTGCTAATACTGTAAGTGTTAATATATTTTTTTAATGGTGGCTGTTACAACTTTTTTATGACTACATGACAGTAGTAACAAAGTAATTTTGTTAAATTTCTTCAAATTCAGTACAAAATTTGTTCTTGACAAAGTAACGTGATTTGAATGTTATTTTTTCTTACTGTGTTTACTAATGTGAGTCCACTAATTTCAAATATACTCTTCCATGTATTTATAATTCAAACCTAATATCTATTTGAAAACTTCGACCGATTGGAACCAAATTTAATATATACACTTTAATATCCAAGCTTTGAATGAACTATTAGTGCTTATAATTGTATCTAATCATGTAAGGCGATGACATGACGTAAACAAATATGGCCAGTTATTTTTGGGTTATTTAGTACCCACAATGAGGTAAAAAGACTAATTAGCTATGCCGGAAACGTATTGTCATATTTGGAAATTTGTTGCGGTGAAATAATAGGAAAGTGTGCAACTCCGTTTCTTTTACATTATGTCGTAGCGTTTATTATGTGTTGACAGTTCCTGTCTGCATGAAAATATGAAATTTTTAAGCCTGCTGGTAGGACGTAGCATTGGCATTCGTCCTAGTAACTGTTTAAAATATAGTGAATTAAAATGCTTGCACATGTATTTTAAAAGGGTTCTGGAAATGTACAATATGACATATGCAGAGAACTTAACGTAATGCACAAAATGAATTACAATTCTGTACATTTTGAATATATATATATACATACATACAGACATACCCACACATTCCTAACCAGAATGTACCGTTAAAATATGTTTAATCTACGGGAATGATGTGTACGTTTTTACGCAACATTTTTTTGAGAAGTATTTATGTACACACGTAGATTTGTAACTGATTTCTGAATGAATGTAAAAGTTTAAAACTTCATTATTTTCTCATTTTTATTTTTCCTCACTCAAACCAAATTTACATACCGCTGTAAATTTGCCATATTCGTATGAAGATGACTTGTGTGGGTGTTTTATGGAATCAGAACTGTTGTCTTTTTTATTGAAAATAACATCGGTTATGTTTGACTCTAGTGTTCAAACGTACAATTATCGGGATTCTAGTCGTTTCGTTTACATGCAGAAATTATAGAAGCCATATTCATATTTAGGGAAACAAATCATCTGTTGTACTTAATTCCGCAAAATAAACCTTGTTCTTTTTTCTTCAAAGTATAGACGAAGAAATGTGTGGCATTATCAACGCACGATGCAACGCAAGCTCTTCAATTAAAATAGTACTACATTTTCACTGGTGTTTATTCAGCATCAAAGAGTTCCGTTGGAAATAAATATTATGTCCGACTCCTGCTTGATGTAAATGAATTAAACCTGTCTGAAAGGTATTTAAGCATCCTCGGACTGGACTGAACCAGTCTTCTTGTGGAATCATAAATCCTCTTTATCTAGCTTCAAAGGACTGTAAATGCATACTGTACTGAAAAGTGTTCACGTTCATATGTTCAAGCAGTACACTTTATTCTTACCTAATTTTACAAGTAATTTTAATTACGTTCTTAAATATTACGTAGGAGTACTTGGTATTTGGAATATTCGCTATAAAATACTGATCAATTTTTTTTTGTAATTTTATATTACCTATGTATTTTAAACTTAAGGTTGTTTCTGAGTTTTATTGGAATGAATGAAAAAATTGACATAGTTTTCGCGGAAACATGTCATGACTGATAGAATTTCAAACATTTCAAAACATTTTAGCTCGTATCCACTGTGGTGACAGATGAGTTGCAGCTGTAATTTGTTTTGGAGGTCTTTATGCGAATCAGAGAGTTTGGTGTATAATGAACCTAATTACGATTGGTCCAGACAAATGACCAATGACTTCTTACAAAGAGACGATTCTAATAAACTAAGAGAGCAATTCATGTAAGACTATGTTTAAGGTACTGAAATGTTTCTTGTGCCGAGATCTTTAAAAAAAATCGAGTGTCCCTAGCCATTAGTTATTAATATGCTGTGTTACACGTGCTCATTTTTAATCAATACATTATCATGTGATCAACTACTGTTGAACTTGTTCTGACTTGATTATCATTACGGCTTGAATTTAGTCAATAATATTTATAGAAATATCTTACTTAGATGGAAAAAAACCTTTGTAAAAATACAAAGGTCTCAAGATATTCTAATATGAAAAATCTATAAACTTAATTATGAGAGAAAAAATTAGTTTTAAGTGCGCGGTATACACAGATCATGCATGGTGCTAGCAGCAATAGCAATACCTGGTACATTTTATAAGGCGAGGCTAGCAACCTGTCGAACCTACATGTATGCCAACACTGAGTTGTTTGTTCATCTTGGTGCTGCGCGCTCTACTATAGGCTACTTAAGGGGCATGGAAAAGCAAGACGTCTAGCAAACGATTGGAATGCTCAATCTTCGATCAAATCTAACTACTCGTCATAATTCGATGAGACTTTTTTTTGCTGAGTAGATATTTTACCAACGAGCGTCTGTTAATACAGCACTAGGCGATAGTATACTTCGACCGAGTAAAAAATTAATAACATTTTTTTAGAAAAAAATAAGGGCTTGAGGCCACAAAATTCAGAAAAATGGAAAAATTTAGTTTTTATAGTTTTTGATGTGTTATTATCCAGGCGTCTGTAATAACCGAATTTCAAAAATATTCTCGTTTTGATTTCAAAATAATTTTTTTATCCCAAAACCTCTCGCGCAGAGATTTATGGATTTAAAAATTATTTTCAAATGAAAACACAAGTATTTTTTAAATTCGGTTACAATAAAGGCCTGAATGTTATCACGTTAAAAATTATGCAAATTAAAGTTTTCCTTTTTTATGGATTTAGTGGCTCCAAGCCCTTAGTTTCCTAAAACAGTTTTTCATTTTTTACTCGAAAGCAAAGCGTAATTCCAACTAGTGCTGTATAAACAGACATCCGCAAATAAATATCTACTCAGCAAAAAAGTGTCATCGAATTATGATGATTAGTTCAGATTTGATCGACGATTGAATATTCCAGTCGTTTGCTCGACGTCTTGTCTTTCCAAACCCATTAAAGCTGTTTTTTAAATGCCCTGGAAGTAATGGAGAACTAAACAATTTGTTACCTTATCGCACAATCACATCCTATTAAATTTTCCACATTAATATTTTCATCTTCCCGTAGTGGAGAACGGTTTTTGCCTGAAAGCAATATCGTGAAAGGCGATTAAGCCCCACAATTTAAAATGAAATATGTAAAACTCTCTCCATATTCATGTTATGGCTCTGACGTAGGCAGCGCTATTAAGTATTTATTATATCATAATGTCTGGTCTGACCGACTTACCAAAATAACTACAGCTAAACATTATTTTTTCTCCACTTTTTTTGCTAAGTCAAAATTTTTAACTTATATAAATTATTCAAAAAAATTCGCTATCAAAGTAATGTATAACGCTATAATTTTAAGGGTACATAATTAAAATACACAAAAAATTTAAAAGAATAATCACCCATCGGGCTTCGTTGAAAACTCATAGCTATTCATTTAAATTTCATATTACAGAATATTAAAACCCAATATTGTAATTCTTGACAAAATATATGAATACGATATTTCAGGCTACTGCCCAACCTCCTACCGCTCAAATAAATGATGACACAGATTAGCATTTAAATTATTGATATTGGCACCTACAATGAAAGTGAACTTTCCAGCTACATCTTGATGAATACAGGTACCCTGAAGGGTTTTCATATACTGATCAGGAATACAGCAAAGTCATAGTTTTAAAATTAACTGATTTCTTAAAATCCTGAGAGTATTAGAAAATTTATATAGCAGTTCTGTAAATCCAAGACTTATAGGAACTGATCAATATTTTAATAAAATGTCGGAAGTCTTTATACGTTATAAATAGTTTTCTTTCGTAAATAATATTAACAAGTAAAATTATTCGGATTCATTAACGATGAACAAATTAGAATTATAGTCATACATTAAGTATTTCCAGTATAAATTCTTATTTAAAAAGTAGTATTGTTTTATAGAAACAAATGATTTTGAACTTATCACTTTGTAATCATAAGTCCTACCAATTTTGTAGATATTGTAGTAATCACATAACGTTATTGAAACCCGTTATTTGTTAAAATTTAAAGTTTGAAATACGATCGAATTTTTACAAGTAGCGGAAACCATTAGGGTCTACATTAGAAAATCACATTTTCGTATGGCGCGTTTTAAATATGACATGTTGCACGTAAGTTAAAAATTAAGTTTGTAAAAAATGTGGTATTAACTAAAATGTCGGAAATCTTCCAGTGAAATTGCGTGAAGTGTTTCAAAAATTTTACGGAATGTGCAACATAGAAGCAGAGGGTAGATCATACGTACACCACTCAAAACTAACCTAGGTTTTAAAACGTGTATTTTTTGTTTACATCTTGATGATAAATGGAAGTAGAATACAGTGTTTGACGGGCTGCTGAGTATTTCATATGTTTGTTGCTCACTCTATAAAAGTAGAAGACTAGGTGAGGCTACCATTTTACTGCCCACTGTACAGTCAACAACATTGAAATAATCTTATTTCAGTAGTAAATTTATGCAACTATATGTTTAGAATTATTGTAGCGTTTGTGTAAAATGAACGTTAAAATACCGTGCTAACTCAAGTCAATATTTGGAATGGTCGGCCTTGTACACAAGATGGGTAAGCGTGGGGACGCTACAGGCATACATATTCAACATGGCTATCCTTACAATGTAGGCTGAAGGTCTCGTCGTCTTCATGACACTTCAAAAATTAACCTAATTATTTTACTGATGACGGGCCTCTTCTAAAAATGGCCTAAAACTGACGGACATACTGTCCTCTATCTATTGAGTTCCCAAGCCTAACCTTAGGTTGACGGCAGAAATGAAAAGGTTCCATTTTCTCCTGGGCCGATTCTGCCGCATGCTTCACCTAGAAAAATTCAGGGAACTCTCTCTGCTCTGTACACAACAGCATATAATCTATGTTCTTCTCCAAATTGGAAGCCGTTGCCTTGGCAACCAATAAACAAAAGAGGTATAAAACCTGCAATCTGCTCATAGAAACCTCTCTGGAGCAGATAATTACTCTATACCTAGTAAGTTAAACTATACTTATACTATGTACAATCATATGGTAGTAAAACATTTTAAACAGTATTTCAAATTCACATTAAAATTATTTATCAGATGTTAGAATAAATTCAGAAAATATTTAAATAAACAATTATGCAAAACTTTGATAATATTAACATATTCATAAAATATTTGCAAAATTTTCGAAGAAGAAACGTTATAAGAGTGTTTTCAGAAATTCCGTAACAATCTTAAATAGCTTTTAGATAATTTAACGTATATTACAAATAACTAGGAGTGAGAGATTTTCTTAATCTAACACTAAACAATAATAACATTAAATTAATTAAGTTGAACAAAAATTACTATAGTAAGGTGGGAACTGTCAAAACATTAAAAACTTCTGACGCTTTCTATAATAGCAAAGTCTTTCTCAGTTCGTTATATCATCAAACATAAATAAACTTTAAAACCTGTGACGATCTCGTTACACTAGAAAACAAAGTAATTGGTTATGGGATAGTCCGAAGTTCATCTAAAGGTGTCGGAAAAGGAAAAAAAGTAGCGAAACGTACTTTCAGTGAATTGTCGATAAACCTCGAACCCAACGGGCTATCGTGAAGGTCTTCGCTTTACTGGGCCGCGCATAAAAATGTCAAAAATATTATTTTAATTTGTTGTGTGATTCGCTCCTTAAAGGATGAAAAGACGTGGCATATATTTCTGAAAAATCATAGACAAATTTAGAACTCATGAAGGCGTGGAGTTGCTTTTTATTCCAGAATTATTGCTTTAATACTCGAAAATTATTTTTCAGAATTTTTATATTTTTGGTCCCTCAGAGGAGTGAAAGGGTGAAATTTGTTTCAATGAAGCACCGGTGTGGCTTTAACCAAACGAGCTATCATAATGAATTCAATTAAATTATATACACATGTCTGACATGCTATTTCAAGAATTTTTAAAATCTGACCTTAAACGGGGTGAAAATAATGTAACTTAGTTGAACTTTAACCATCAATATTTTAACCACTTGAAGTATCGAGGTGTTATTTGTTTCAGAATTATTGTAACATAGCGCCAGCTTCATATTACAGATATGTATAAATTTAATTTATTAGTCTTTGACGGCGCTGGAATCGTCTATTTTTACTTTGTCTGTGCAAATACTATCCGCGAGCCAGAACACGTTTTGAACTTTATCTATGGGTTGAGTGTAAACTTATCATGGTCAGGTGAGTGATTTATACAGTCTTTTTACGATTTAAATTTTATTTTTATTTAACGACCAGATATTTGCCTGATCTGGGCATTGAGGCGACCGTGCTCGTACATAGTAGAAATAAGTAATTCAGCGCAAGAATCAACAACCATATAACAAACAGAAGAAGGAGTTTTGTGATAGAATTTTTTTCGGAAAAAGACGAGGAGAGAACGCTTTTCGGCCACTAAACACGACGGACGTAGACCATTGACGGGAAGGTAACCAGATGTATAAACGAGGATTGAAACGTCATTCTGCAGTGTAAACTGGTTCTGCACTTCAGTATCACGTTGGTTTGGAAAATTTATCCTGTTGCGAGACTTTCACAACGTTTGAAGTATAAATACCGTGGGTCACAAGTTCAGGTCGTCCGCATGAAGAAGACGTCTCCGTTCGAGGTGTTGGAAGAAGATCCGAGTCCTGAGGAATTGTCCAACCTGATGCCCTAACCGAGAGGTCGAGCGGAAGAGTGTTCGTCGCCTCGTCACATTTCGAGGGTTTCCGGAATTCGCCTCTAAGACGAGGTCTGCAGAGAAGGTCCCAGTACTCCACCCATCACTAGATGTCCGGTTCCTTCATGACCACAAGGATACGATGTCAAGGATGGGCGAATTTTGGTGAGACAAAAAAACAACTTCGCCGTCATAAGAAAAATTTGAAAATCCCGAAACGTAGAACGACGTTTGCAGTTTATCTCGGAACGAATTAGAGACGTGAGATGTAGATATTTCCTAAATCAGAGTATAAGAAAACTGTGCTTTTTAATTCTCAGTAACCAATTATGCGACCCCAGTTCAAAGCTATGCCGGAGCAACAAACTCTGTCCAAGGAAAATCTACGTCCTAAGAATCAGAAAATGACCCAGTTTTAAAATTTTGAAAATGATTCGAGTCATGGGAGTCTTATTGTGTAGGTCAGGTTTTATATCTGGTCACGGTATTCATACACTCCACTAATACCCACTTTATACAGTTAAATTTTAGAAGCTTTCTTTAGTAGTTCTAGTTCCTGACTCTGTCTGTAGAAGTCATTTCACTTGACCAATGATTCCTTTCAAATATCAAGAATATTAAATGCACCATATTTGAACACAAATTTGATTATCATTTCTTGTAACTATATGACTTCTGCAGGCGTTTCTTGTTTCCGACTAGATCTGTAGTCTAGAAAGAAAAGAAACTACTGGCCTTTCTTGTGTAAATAACACGGTCCAATAAACCAATATATGTAATAGTCACATTTTATATTACATTATGCTAACGTAAATACCACTAACTTTGTGGGAGATTTGTCTACTGGATACAATAAACATATTACAACGGGGAAGTTTGCAGCCCATTTGGCAGACGATCCGCAAAGCATGTGCGACCACCGAGATGTGAAATAAACGTATTTAGCTATTATTTCCATCCGTAACGTCGATTGAATTTGATGTCATGGCGCTGTTAATTTTCATTGTTTTTTTTTTTTTTTTTTTTTAGCAATCCTGCCGACAACGACCAAACACACCAACTATCGTAGGTGGCCAATGTGGGAAACTGCAGTATTTTACCACATTTTAAGCGCGTGGCGTATAACTAAAGACGTGAATGGGAAACACTAACTCTTGTATATCTGTTAATTTTTGGGTGGAATTGAACAATTTAGAAATTTAGAGACTGAATTGCTTTTATACGGGAGGCGTGCCATTCTATTTAAGTTCTGAGTTGTCTGCGAAAATTGAGGTTTTATTTTTAGCCATCTGGAGTGGACACATTTTATCAGGTTGCAAAATTATTATACTCTGTAATATTATGAAACATTGAAAGTTATTAATAAGTTATTTCTTTACATCTCGCCATGACCACGGATACGAAAGTTAAAATTGCAACTGGGTAAACGTTTAATTGAAAATAACGTAACATGTTATGGAAGACGATATCAAGCTTGGTATTTATTTGTGTATAGTTGTATTATTTCCAACATAAATGATTACTAAGTCGATAAAACACAATTTAGAGGCTGTCTGTAAAAAAATGTGAAATTCACACGCACTATTCAAAAATAATTATTGTATAAAAACTTAGAACTTTCATCGTTTTCCTTAGCACGGAATACGTTCTGATCCCTTTTGAAATAAAAAAAAACTCGTATAAATTTTTTTTTTTTTCCACAAGCCGTCTGTTTATTTTTTCTTCGTGTGTTTCTACTGCGAACATACGCAATTTTAGTTTTACCGGCAAACGCTTCATCAACGGTTTACTTTAGACAGTGAATTCTTCCCACAGTTTATTTTCATAACTTACTCTTCCGTAAAATTTGGTATCGGCACAATGTGACCTGAACAATAAGAAATTACATACGACGTAGATACATTTTGATTGTGTTAAACAGAAATAACACAAGAAATCGAGTTCCTTTCATGACTTATACATCTCAACATGACTGCGAAGGGGGTAAAAAAATATATATATGAGGATCCTCCCCTTGAGGTTTCACATCTGTGACCACGAATGGTACTCTTTTTCTTAACATTCGCAAGTTAAAAACAATAAAAGTGCTGATATTTCCAGTCACTCAGTACGAACGAAAGAACGTTAAGGGAGTTCAAAGAAAACAATCAAGTATTTAATGACATGTTAAAATGTACGATTTTTCATTATTTTGATAGTAGAAACGTTACTTGGATAACTAATATGCATTTGTCGGTTGGACATGAAGAAAATTAGTTTGACATTCCTTCTGGTGGATAACCGCTTAACTCGAATTACTTGCATGCGACAAACGATGCTTACTAACAACAGCTGTCATGCTAAAATGCGTATATTACCACTGCTTTGTGTAGACACAAACCCTAGGTTTAATGACACAAAATATACGTCTCAACAACGTTAAACAGGCTCCTGTCGTGATAAATGACAGTATACATAAATTACCATACTTGTCAGACATAAAGAACAAAATATCTGTCATCAATGAGTCGCAAAGGTTATGTAATTTTAAAATGTAAATTCTACAAGTAAGATATTTATTTCCGGTAGCCCTCGAGGTTAGCATACTTTCTCAAGGAACAAGAAGGCTTATTAGGCAACATTCGTATCAGTGTGCATGTGACTGCACGTGTATGTCTCTGAGGATGTGCCTGTGTGTCTGGGTGTGTCTGTGTGTGTGTCTGTGTGCCTGTGTGTCGGTGTGTCTGTGTCCCAATGTGAGTCTGGGTGTGACTGGGTGTCTGTGTGCCTATGTGTGTCTGGGTGTGTATGAGTGTGTGTCTGTGTGTGTGTCGGGGTGTCTGTGTGCCTGGGTGTGTCTGTGTGCCTGTGTGTCTGGGTATGTGTGTGCCTGGGTGTGTCTGTGTGTGCCTGGATGTGTCTGTGTTTGTCGTCCCCTCTAAAAACTTTTGAACACGTGGACCGAATTTTAAAAAACGTAATAAACGTATAGTTCTTAGTATCTTGTCTGTACTTTGGCGTATTTCATTCATGCCATGTTCATATTTTGTAAATGGTGGGTATATGAAACTTTTGCTAACACACGAAGTATCGTAAGAGCTCTTTCTATGAATTTCATCAAACTCGGTATCTATACCTATATTACTGGGTAATGTGACTCGACACTTGTGTTTATTGTTCATACCGTGTACGTATTTTCAAAACAGGTTCCGTTTCATGTTCATCGCGCAAGTTATAAAAATATATTTCAGAATTTCATAAAACTCGGTACACTTTTCGTGAGTACTTCGTGAGGTGAATTCACCTTTAGTAGTTCTTGAGATGACTTTACTTTTAGTCATTTTGTTTATGCCGTGTTTATACTTTCAAAATTACGCCACTTGAATATTCTTGATCAAATCAGATATCTAAAGTTTCCATTTTTTAGAATATCATAAAACTCGGTATGCATTTAGTTCTTAGTAAATATGCACGACTTTTATAGGCTATATTTTGTTCATGCTGAGGTTCAATTACAAAAATTGAGGCCGTGAGAACATTTCTTGATCACACGAGACATCATAGGAACACTTTAAATTTTTTTACCAAACTTGGTACATACATATAGTGCGAAGTAAGATCATTTGCTTTTGCGTGTTTTTTCATTGCGCGTTCACTGTTACAAAATTACAGCTATTTTACTACTTTTTTTTTTTTGTAACACGGGGGATACGAAGAACTGATTTCCGGAATTTTATCACAGTCCGTACACATTTAGTAATAAGTAAGGTTAAATGACTTGAGTGTATTTAGCTGAAACTCCGAATGAACACATTCAACAATTTATTTAATGAGGCGCACATGTAGTACCTAAAACAGGAACTTCAGTTTTATAAATTTTTAAAATATTGTACTCAGTCTTTAAAATATATGAAATTTTTTACGGTTTTTCTTGGAAAGCAAATTTCATATTTATACACTTTATTATTAAAAATACTTTGATTTAACTTGTCTTTGTTATTGTAGGTCCACTATGTTAGCACCTTAAATTAAGATTTAATTTCATTTTATATTTCGAGATGTTCGTGACAAACTTTAACTTTCGCGGTTTTATATATGTGTATATATGTATACTTACATACGTATATGTATAAAATATTCCACGTTGAGGAATGCAAACTGTTTAGTTATGCTGGTAACTTCTTGTTTTAAAAGTATATTTCTTTCTTAACTTTACGAAAAGCTCGTTGCAAAAATACTTTTAAACGTGAACACTAAACAGTTTAGAATTTACAGGTATCTTTGATAAAACAATGTATTAATCAATAAAGTGCCCCACTCATCCAATAACTCGTTCATCAACGCACAGCCCAAGCCGCTGGACCTTGAGTCATAAAATTTTGAGGGTGTCTTGTTCTTACGTAGTTGGTACCCACTAAGAAGGGATTTTTAGAAATTTGAAAATTAAGGTAGAAAAAAGGGGTAAAATATGTTTTAATAAATCCTCAATAGCTCTTTAACCTGTTGAGATACCGAGGTGATATTTGTTTCAGAATGTAGCATATTACTTAATTTTCCGATTTTTTAAACTCAAAAATTAACTTAGTGAAACAGCCGCAGAATGAAGCGTACACGTATTCCTGAAAAAAAGTTTTAGGGTATCTTAAAATTAAAATTTTAAGGGGATTATGCAATTAAACGTTGTTTCAATTATTCGTCTGTATCTATTAAATGTGTTCAGCTATCGGAATGATTTGTGAATATGAATGAAGCTTCCGTAAATATCTAAAAATTCTGTTTCGTGGTATTTCATATTCGACAATTAATTCGGGGAAAGAATGTAAAATTTTCTAGGAATCCTGAAAGAAAAAAAAGAATGATCACGGGCAAACAATTTAAAAGTTGTTACTTTTCACCGTCCTGTTTATGCATGTATTGCTTTGGGTACGGGCCTGAACATTATAAACATTTATTTTTCAAGAGTTATGACAAACACTTGGCGTAGTTATTCGAACACCTGTTGGAGGTTTTGGGTTTTAATCCTGAATAATGCAACGCTACAGAGAACTGCAGTAAACTTATGTACTGAAATATTAACGGCAGCTTGCAAAAGAAGTAATCTTCTATATAAGTATACACATTTATGGGCGACTTCTGCTTGCTGCGCAGGCACCCACTGAGAACTGAAATGGATGGAATGCATTTCCCCGATATCCTCAATATCTCAAACTGGGCGAGGTATCGCTATGCTTTGAAGGTGAAATGTTGTAAAATGTGTTTTCGTCATGGCCTCAATATCTCATTAACACGGCAAGCTATCGTCATAATTATACCTTAAAAAATCTCAATGAACAAAGCCGTGGCCAAGCAGCCAGTTAAATTATCAAATAAGGTCAAGATATAGTAAACTGTGGGAATTTTTTCTTAGATTATAAATTTCTGTATTCAGAAAATAAAAGTGGATTTCCTCCTGTGTCAGATACCTTCGTAGAACAAGGACTATGTTAAAAATTTAACACTTAAATCTGCATGGTTTGTGATTTGCACAGTTTGCTAGTTTCAAATACAGTACAGCATTGCACTAATGCAGAAGAATCACCTAGCATCCTGGAGAGACTGGGTGTAAGTAAAGCAGGAGTCGAGGCTGCACTTTCAGTTATGAGGATAGCGACGCTGGAATTTTTAAGCATAAGAAGCACTCTCAAAGAATTATAATGAACACTTTTAAAGAAAACAACTAACTTGAATCACATCATACATTAAAAAATCCGCCTGCCTTTACAATTATATTTGTCTCCTCTTCCGAGCTGGTGTACCTCCATTGCAATATATACACACACATACAGAATGTATCATGAATTAGTATAGCGATTACAAATTATCATAATATAATAACGGAAATAATACATTTAAGTTTTTGATAAATCTAATATACTCATTCCAACATAAATTTTTTTATTAAAACATTATTTTGATTTTCTGATATGAACAGCTGCTAAAAATCTGCTAAATGTAGTACTGTCTTTAAAAAATAGTTTTGCAATTAATCTCTCTACTTTTTTTGAATTTGTACATAATCTAATATCTACTCTATTTAGAATATTTTCCATTGTTTTCCCAAAAAACATAATTGTTCATTAATTTATAGAAATCTATTCAAAAACTATTTTTTGCTTTGGTTATAATTTGGGTGTTTAAATCAATATATTTTTTTTCCAATCCAATTGAATATTTTACGTACTTTTTTCAAGTTCATTCCAAAGGATAAATACGGTTTTAAATGCGCATAATGTAAAACATATTTTCTTTGTCACATAATGTAGTTAATACTTTTTTTTATCCTTTTGGAATTTTATTCTCAGGGGCAAAAGGTAAATCTTAAAGTAAATTATGTAAAACTTTTGGATATTCTAAATCAACTTAAAAAAATATAAGCAAAGTTAGAATTGTTTTCAACTTTTAATATAAATTTATTCCAATAATTTATATAGTTTGCAACTAACCCATTTTAAAATCACTGAAATGTAAATATTGTATCACTACCCAAGCATAAAAATTATTTGCATGTAAATACTGTAAGTATGAATTTACTATTTAGGATCATAACTTTTCATATATTTACCATCAGCTTTTGCATATATTTTACAACATTGTGATATTCCATCACTTATTCCTTTTTCATTCATTAATATTTTATCATAATTAGTTACAAATACTAATTAAATTTTTGTATGTTTTCACATTGCATCCCAGGCTAATCCCGGGCCTGTAAATACAAAGAAGTATCTAATATATAAGTTTTTATACAAACATATCTAAAATTTTCAAATACATCAGCTAATAATATAACATCAACATTGTTATATAATTCTGTGTATTCACCAAGATTTTTAGTATTGAATGTATTCCAAACTTTTTGAGAAAAACTCATAATCTTTGTCAGAAATATCAATTTTGTTTAAATTGTTATAAAAGTTTTCTTTTAATGGTAATTCTGTTTCACGAAATTTTTCTTCAGAATCAATATAATTGTATGGATAAAAACCCTTTTTAGTAACTAAATTCATTTGATCTTCTAAAAAATATTTTGAAGTTTCTCATAATTGATTTTTAGTAAAAATTTTAGATAGTGATTCTAAACTGGAGGCCATACATTTTAATGAATCAGTAAACCTTAAAGTAACTCCATCATTTATATGTTTAGTAAAATAAACATATATTTCATCGTTGTTTGGAATTAAATCTTTTATATTTTTATTTTAAAATTTCCAAAAGTCTTTAATAAATGATTATCGTACCCAGATAATTATGAATATAAAAAGGAACTAATTTTGGATTTTGATAATTGAAATTACAAGGTTTATGTGCTGCTGGTCTAAATTTTCCAGTTACATAATCGTGATCCATTATTTTTTTTTATTTTCGTATTTTATATTGTAACAAAAACTTATTGGGTTATGTTTTTGTTATTTTTGTAAATGATTTTCCAGGGTTTGGTTGACAAGTATTTAATAAACATTTAAAATCAGCATAAATATTAAAAGGAACTTTTAAAGAGTAATTATAATTTTAACATTTTAATATCATATTTTCTTCACATGGAAGCTCTACTCAAAATCCTTCATTATTTTTAATATCTTCGTCTGTTTGTTTAATTTATCTTCAGAATAGAAATGTTGTAAACATCTACCACAAATAAACTTATTGCGGTGATTTTTTTAAAATTGTGACCCAATTAGTCGGGAAAGACTTTTTATCAAACAATAATAATCATTGTTGTACTTTTTAATGTAATAAAATGTTAACATGTCTATCAGTTTAATTTTACGTAATAGTTAATGGATAAAACAAACTTCCTCCCAATATTTTTTGTTTTCTTCGTATGTATAAACATTGATAGAAATTCCAGTTCTTTTTACACAACTTTTTATTTAATCTAATTGCATAGGAAATTCTAAACCCATAAGTGCGTTATTAAATTCATGTTCAAATGGTTTGTAATTTTTAACTCTTTGAGGATTTTGTTTTACAGGATGTAATGTTGATAAAGTAGACAACAGGAAACATTTTTGATCAATAATTTGAACATTTGTAACTGCTTGTTTATCTTTAATTTCTTGTGGTAAATCAATATAAGAACCCCCTTGGAACGGGTTATATTTATTTATTCTTAATTATAGTTCATATGTATCGTCGAATACCCACTGAGATCCTTTTTTTTAAATGTTTGCATTTTAGCTAAAATTTTAGAACTAGCGCCTATATAATAACCATCCAAATCAGTGGTTTTAAAATAATTTAATTTTTAGTTTAAAAGAAGCACCGTGAGATTATTTATCAGGTGGTGAACCACTCGAATATCTAGCGTTAAGTCCTAAATTTACTTTTAACCCATTCTGTTGTTCTAGCTCTTTTTTCTATTTTGTTTATCACAATTTTTCTTAAATTTTGAGGAAATAGAATGGATCTACTTCATCATCAATACAATTATCAGAATACCTTTTTAATATACATTCAATTGCTATTTCTTTTTCATTAATTTCATATTCATCATTATTGTATCAATTTTTTTACTGCATTTGCTGCTTTTATATGTATTTTACTTCGTTCGTGATATTTTTTTTTACATTTTTAATCGTATTCTTTTTCACAAACTTCACATTTTATCATAATTTTTCGGGTTTAATTTTGGGCTTATTTTTTATTCATTATCTATTTATTTTTAACTAATGGTACAAGACTTATATGAATTCTCATTTTTCATGACTATATTTGTTCTTTATTTTATACTCCATTTTAAAATTATAAAATTTTTTACTAGCTCTCTATCGACTTCAAAAAAGTTTTGTTTGTGGCATATTTATTGTTTATTTGTTTCAAAAGTTTTTGTTTCTCAGTTTTACATTTTTCACATTGTAATATTATATTATTTTTATGTTATTTAGTTGCTAAATGTTTTTCTTCACGAGAAGGTTTATAATAATTTCGTCAACCATTACATTTAATCTGTGTTTCCCCAGGTTTTTTTATTTCCTCTTTTAAATTACAATTTCTAAATTTAAATACATTCCAAGCATTTTGAGAAGAAATGTTTCTATTTCTCTACCTTGATGAATGAAGTTAACTTCCATTTATTAAAAAAAAAAAATAAGTTTTTTTACTTTTTCATTTACGACGATTTGTACCTTCGCCAAATTTATAATAATAAAAAATTGTTTTAAAAGTTTGAAGAAATATAAAATATAAAAAAAATTGTATTATGATATTTTAGACCCAGTTTACCCTGGGTGAAATACAATAATTTTAAATTTTTATATTTTTTGTATTTCTTTATATCTTTAAAACTTTTTTAATTTTATGTTTAAATTTTTATAGTCATATATATTTTTATGAAGTTTTTTCTTTAGAAATAGAAGCAAAAAGACTTAGAAAGAAAATGGAGGCAACGTTGAATGTGTTAAAAACAGAAAAAAAAGAATTTACAAACATGTTGATGGTGATGTTGTGGGGGTGTGGTAGGTGGTGAGGGGGTAGGGGTGATGTGGTTGTGGTAGTGGGGGTGTGGTAGGTGGTGTGGGGGTGTAGGGATGGTGTGTTTAGCCTAAGAAGTATGCCTATGAAATGATATATCAGTTTTTTGGACGTAGTGGTGTTGTTCGAATGGAAAAAAAAAATAGCCATGCTGTGTTGCGACATAACAGTACAAGAAATACTTTATCTCGAAAATGTTATCAAATAAGTATCGAGGTGTGTCATGTTTTTTTCTGGATGGGAACTAATCGAAATACTTGAACATAACAAACGCGACTGGAGACTGAGATTACATGTACAGTGCGGTAGATTATTTGTCGTTCTACTCGTCAGTCTTCACTTCTAAGCGCAAGGCACTAAACTGACGTCAGCCATTTCCTAGAAGTCTCTTCGTAAGTGAATTGTGACGTGACATAGGTTGTCTGTCGCTAACAAGACGATGCATTACGTTCCAGTCTCTTGTCTTATGTAGTGCATGGGTACCCATCCCCCTAGACCCAATGCGCAAGTCCCCCATCCAAAAACCCCATCTTACATCACCACGAAAACTCAAAAACTAATTTACTACGAGTTACACTTCAGTACTGGAGATATATTTAGGCTATCATTTAGTAAAAACAATCGTAAACAAATGCAACTGCTCTGGTTTTACTATCTTACTTTGTAGGTAATACAAAGATAGCACTTGCACAGTCATGAAAAAAAATTTTTGTTTATAATTATATATTTAATTTTTGAAAAAAAAAAAAAAAAAAATTTGGCCCCTCCCCCAATTTCTAAATGCGCAACTTACGCACAATGATCCCTCTTGTGAGCACCTCTGTACACGAGTTACGAAACTTGCGCGGAATTAAAATTCAATTACTCAAATTGAAACCAGTACAAATATAAAACTTAAGCTGTATATTTTCCGTTTGTGTCATAAGCTATGTAAAAACAGAACCTGCATTAAAAAAGGCTGCTTCCAGTGATAAAGAACCTAATTATTCACGAACATCGTAAATCAATGAAAATGAACTAAGTATCCACCACACTGAATTATATAACATTGACAATGAATACCATTTGTATTCCCGACACTTTAGAACGCAACTACAACATTGCTGTAACGATAATTTTTACAACAATTTTCCTCTGCAGCTTGTAAATATATAATTTCACACTTCCTACATCCTTAGTTGTATATGCACGAGGAAGCTACATAATTTGAGGTTACGAAAACTTATCAAAACATTACTTTAGGCGCGAGACATTATGGTTGGAAAAGTCAAAAGTGGCTAAAATTACGGTCGCAGTCAATTCCGAGTAAGTTTTGAATGATGCAAACAAAACAAATTTGGAAGTAACATTGGATATTCAAAGCACACATTCGTAATAATTAGTTTCGATACTGTGCTTCGAAAACAAGTCCCTAACCAAGCAAACTCACGTACGCGAGGTGTCTGGTGGCAGGACAGAAATATCGTTACTCTGCGACTGAGATGGAGACTCTACAGCTACTTTCTTGAAAAATGCTGTAATTGGGTGCAAAGGCGATAGCCATTTTCCCTCGCTACCACCATCTCGTGGCGGTCCCTTTTTGTCCTTTGCAACGTACAAGGCACTGTTTTTAAGCTTGTGGCCACGTAAATGGAATCGACATTTCAGCAATCTATGATTCTGATAGAAAAAGCTACCAGTTACTAAGTTTGTAAATTGTTACACGTGAGAATCGCGCCAGACAATTTCACTGGTCAGCTTGGATTCCAACTGTTTCCCCGCCCTTTTATTCCGGCGCTGCTTCATATTCATATAATTCACCCTCATTGGCTATCAAGACCACAGCGGTTACGAGCCGGCAGCCGCCTATATCTCTTCACTTCACGAAGCAATACAGATGTTAAAGCATGTTCCAGTATTGACCTTATCGTTTATGACGAGGTAGGCATTTAAGAAAACTAAAACATAATGAAATATTTTATAAAAGATGAATAACGATGTATACGAAAAGACACGAATCTGTACGTTGGAAACAAATGAGACTGATATCCCTAAGTAAAATATATTAATTTGTGCTCATTAAGATAAATCGACTTGATTTTTTTTTACCTGAAGAAACATGGAAACGGGAAAGCGATAAGGGTGACATTTGTTACGCTTATCAAAACAATGAAATACGAGATGGCGCAACAGTAACAAGTTGCACTTGGATTTGAGATGATGCGGGTTCAAATCCCATTTCGGAATCCTGATATCCAGATTTAGGATAACCATGGTTTCCTGAGCCAATTGTTGGGTTGATTCTTAAGGGGTTCGCCTGATAGGGCACGAAATGTACATTTTGTATGTAAACCACCCCAGGAAATACGTTTTATTTATGGGAAACAGTTAAACGTATGCCCAACATCTATTTATAGGAAAAGAACACACACTTCAGACAACTCAAAAACGTAAGTTTCAATATGTCACGTTTACCAGAAACATCATTAAGCGCCCCTTAAAATGGTAGAAAACTGGTTTTCAAGACTGCTGCATCTGACAACACACCAATATTATTGAACGTGAAATTGAAATATAATATTACGTTGATTTTTACTATGGACATTCCACCAATAAAATACTAGGGCCACGGCTTAAAGTTACATAGAAAATACAATACTGGTTATTATTCTGACCACTAACAGTATAAAACACATGAAAAATAGCTTTCTATCAATGCTAATTGCTGCCTTCAAATGCTGTAAATATTTGCTGCATGTATCATGGTGGAACAAAACAACATATTGTATTATTCTTTAACGTATGGTAAGCCACCCAATAGAACACAACAGCTAACTAGCGGCAGCAATGATAGTTAAGTGGCGAGGGTTGCTGCTTGGTAGTGCATGTTTTAGTCGCTAGAGTGCATGAAGTTTACAAGGCAAAGCTATCTGATCTAGCTACTAAGTTATTTTTGGTTGACTTATGGCACACATTTTAAATGTTTTCTTTTCCAAAGTAGTTTTGTTACATTTTTCTGTACCGCCCTTTCGGGAGGGCCTTAGCCCCCTGGGCCCCTCCCTTGGAGCCACGCCTGTGAGGAAATTTGAAAGTGATACAGTTTCACGAAATACTATAAACTAAAAGTTAAGCCCCTCAATTTTATAAAATAAAGAGAATACCAACATAATCCCATTTAAATAGGCACACGATGAATTCAAACCCTAAATTAATATAATTTCGTCACATTTATTGATGATAATGATAATTTTAAGGTTAGTATACATGATGCTTGTGTTGTAATAAATTAAGTTAACTGTGCAATACAGACAGAGAGAACATGCTATAAAATTTCATTATTATTTCACATCGCACTTGTAAACGTTTTAATATTTCGTACGTGCTTTGCAAACAACACGAAAAAAAATATATAACCACATAATATTTGATTTCATCTTAGTTTTCGGAACAAAAATACTACATTTCTTGTAACTATATTGCCAACATATACATAAAAGCACCACCAAAACACTTAACAACCTGGTAGCAGCTAACATGGCGTTAGCTAACAGCCTGTTAGTTGAAAGTTGATACAACTGACCCTAAGGTGGGTTCACAATTATTACCATCCAACAACATCTGTTGTGTGATTATGTTTTTTAATTGTGAACCAACCGAAAGTAAATAAACGCAATTTGCTATTAACTCGCAAATATCACCAACATTAGTGTGTAAAATTAAACTCCGACTCGAATAAAATCACTTGTTTTCTCCTGACAACACTGATATTACTGACAGTTCGCCAGTGTACGTCAGCAATAAGGAAAACGTCTTAGTAAACAGCAAAATATTTCTCGGGTAGTAAAATAACATCGGAACGTTAAATCAATAAACACTACTGCAGTATGCGTTGCTTAGCAACTATCTTGGGCATGCCGAAATGAATAACAAGAGACATGAATGCAGATGATTAGATCGACACAGCAAAGAAAACACAGAAGAAATTAACAGGCACCATTCGACGACAACAGATGCAACAATTCGATTACTAAGGTATATTTCCGGCTTCAGACTCATGTACAGACTGAGCAGCTACTGCAGACTATTGAGTTTCACACAACGCACATGTGCAGTTGAGTGACAGTCCGTTTTCCCTGCACGTGCTTGTGTTTAGAATAAATAAGAACTCTCCAGCTCATAAGTGAAATCATATAACTTACTTGATTTGACCTCTTTTTTACTCACTTGCAGAAATTCTTTGCGTAGTTGAGTCAGGAAAGTAACTTTCTTCTACCGATTCGTGTATCCATAGTAATAACTGCCATTGTTGTGTAACTAATAGTAAATATGAAACAATGCGAGCGTTTTGTCATGCTGGTGGTAACGATACAATTAATTTGCAATATTATTGCAGCAACACTAAAAGTAGAATAAAAAAACGCACATAGGGATATTTCATAAAGTAAACAGTAATAACTATCTCAAATTATTATTGTCCGTTAAATGCACCAAGTAAACCAGTTAGTTAATTAGAAATTGAAACTGAATAGAACAGCACGACCAAATCCACGATACAACGTATCATTCCAAAAACTGAATTGAAATATAGCTTTATTAATTTTTGGGTTACCTCTTGGTATTGTAACATATGTACACAACATAAATGAGTTTTGACGCAGATGATTTTATGTTTCAAGTTTCTTAATTGTTACGGCTATTTTGTTTAATTAAGGGTCAATAATAATTTGAAATTATTTTAACTTTTTAGAGCATCGTTTTAAATTTCGGTGATTTTCACATTTTAATTGTCATCTTATTCTATTTCTACATATTCAGTGTACAGTTTAGTGATATGACGATAAAATTTTGATGCACGGAATCAATATGAATATTAACTTCAGTCCAAAATATCATCCCAGTGGATGTGATTTGTGTATAACTACGTAATTACTGACGTACCTATGATTTTGGTAGGCGGCAAATTTTTCCTATGTTTATTTTACTACAAAGAAAATCCTTACAACCTTACAAACAAATAATTTTTATAAATACACAAAAATTTGTGACTCTGCAAATATATATATATATATATATATATATATATATATGTATGTATATATATATATATATATATATATATATATATATATATATATATTTAAGTTTAGAGTGTAGTACATTACATATAGCGCATATGCGGCATACGTAGACTTCGCGCAGGTAACCTGTATGGACTGCTCGTTCAGATTACATTATAAGCAACCAGCAGTGTTGCCAGACGTACGAAAATTCTGGATTTAGGAACTATTTACAATGCAACTTCGAATATCGTACGCATTTGTACGAGAATCTTGCTCAATGATAAAAACATTAATCTATAATTGTAGGTTTCTTGAAGTCAATTTGTGAAAATTTAACAATAGCAATCCTATAAAATAGTTTTAGCCAAAGTTTCAAACAAAATTGTTTCCAGTTTTACGAACTCCTGAGGCACAATCTCTGACGCCGGAACTTCGTGCATTTAACAGCGTCGCAAGAGACCAGCATAACGAATTAGTTATTCTGGAAAAATACTTACTCATAAAGTTGGCAAATACCATTATCTTGGATTGTCATTGAGTATTTTATCCCTATTGGCTTCGAAGAAAGCGTATAAATCAATTGATGTTTTCAGCGTTTAGTTATCTACCAGGCACTGGATGGCGCTCGAACTGCATGCAGCGTGTTCGGAGTTACGTGTTTTTTCCTCAGAGACCAGTAAGCGTGCGTCCACAATGCTTATCTACGAATGTAAAACACACTTCAGACTACTTGTGAATGTGACTTTCAAGACACCACGCACATTGGAAGCATTTTTTAAAGCCATCAAACTTGGCTAAAATCGGTTTTTGACGCGGTTGTTTCTCAAGATATATGTAACGGATTTGTTCGAAATTGAGGTCTGCAAGTTCTTTGGACTTTGCTTCAGTGACGCGTTCAATAACATTATTGGGTCGCCGCTTTAAGTCCCACATTAAAAACGTTGCGGCGGGAACACAGTGCGCGTTTACGACTTTGGCCGTAGAGGCGATATCACAATACATGTGCCGGCCAAAGTAGCTCGTAGCGCCTCATAGATCTTCGCCTCACACACACAGACATACCCTTCACCAAGCGGCCGCCTAAATACGTTAAAAATAACTATTACATGGCAATTTTCCTTACACAATATGTCTATATAATTTACTCTACACACTATAATTTGTTCACAGTACAGTAAGTGTTTTTGAAGGACTTTGGAAGTTTTGCCTTTCAGACAGGAGCATGTGTATCTACGAAACATCTACATATTTTTAACTTTCATTTTGTGTTGTCATCCACTGTTCAAAAGTGCACTGCATCCGCTAAGTAAAAACATTAATATACTAAAAAACTTTACTCAACGTTGGTAACACATACGATTTTCTTTCATTTGTAAGCACTATTAAAATAATTTAACCTATAATACTGTATCTACTTTCTAAAGGGGTTTTTATGAGTCGCTTAGTGTCCTTCTATCTAAAGTTTATTTAAAAAATATAGAATCGTATTAGAAGTGAACACGAGTGATATTTTTACACGGGATAATATATACGGAAATATGTTCAAATGTTAATAAGCTACTGTACTAAATATTCACTTCTGTTAGATTGTGGACAAACTTTCTGGTATGTATTTATCCATACTGTTCTTCAATGTATATATGTATGTAAAAATTTTTTTGTTGTCTTCTTTGCAATTTTTTATATTTTCCTTCATTTCTTTCCATTTTTAGCCATTTTAAATATAACGTTGAGCAGAATGATCATAGCGTTGCGAGTCGGAACTGTCTTACTGTATTTGCTGTTGTTGCTCGCATTAGGACGGAAACACACGAGGTGGTTCGTGTCGAGTCGGCATGCAACGACTCGACTGCCGTCTCCACGCCGACACGGCGGTATCTTACATACCTATTGTACACAGGGGTGCCCATAGCCCCCTCTCCCAAGACGCAATGCGCAAATTACCCCCCTCCCCCAAATAAATTCACCTCAAAAACTCAAAAACAAATTTTCTACAAGTTACGCTTCAGTACTGACGAGCTATTTAGGCCACCATTTCGTAAAAGCAATCGTAAAGAAATACAACTGCTCTGGTTTTTACTAGCCTACTCTGTAGGTAATACCAAGATACCACTTGTACAATCATGAAAACATTTTCTTCTTGAATGACCCCCCCCCCCCCTTAAAAAATGCCATATGCGCAACTTATGCAGTGATCTCCCCTTGTGGGCACCCGCCATAAAGTGCACACATGCACACACGTTGCTACATCAATTCCCTCCTTCCACTCATTCCTTCATCCATAATGTTTCCTACCAGAAGTTAGGCAAATAACTGCACGTAGAACGCAGTCGTATCTTCAATACTCAAGCATCATAACACGTTTGTTATCTTCTTACGCTTTAAAAACAACAATGACGGTAATATATTTTGTTTATAGATTATCATTGAAGCCAATATATATTTTTTAATTTCGGGGCATTGTCAAGAAAAGGCGAAGTAAATGTATCTAAAAGAAATGTGCAATGTGCTAAATGATAAAAATTCTAATTCGGTGATAAACAAAACTAGTATATTCAAGTATGTTTATACAACAAACATAAATTGAAACGATAACCAAAAGTAATAATTATATCTTAAGTTTTTAAGTACACCAATGCGCTATAAAAATGCAACAGTATACCGGAAAAGGTTTTGGTTCTTACTTTTGTTATCATACAAACCAGATAGAGAATTTAAAACTTTATCTACGTAAATATCAGTGTTTTCGTTTGTTAAGCCACTTTCCTACTTAATTTTTTCGTACGATTGCAAACATGTTACGCTACAGTTAAATTATTAACATTTGAGGAAACAGGATTTTCCTCATAACAGAGTGTTAGGTAATGTTATTTGTTTTGTTTTCTCGCCTTGTAATATAGACGTTTTTTTTATCACTGATGAACAGCCTCGGTAAATTGTGCTGGAAATGTGGTACATCGTAATGTGTGACACAAAAATAAACTTTTCACATTTCAAAAAAATATTTGGTTTGCGTGTTCTCTTTTAAATGAGCCAATATTGATGAATATTACTTTAAAATGAATTCGCACAGCAGAGCCAGAGATGTGAGGTACAGTCCGATAGAGCATTGGTCTGTTATAATGTAGTCGGGCTGACTTTATCATAATATGTTGACCTAACAATATGGCAGAATAGTTTCCAAATGAACAAAACTGTTCTAGTTGATAAACTGAGGAATTAGGTTATGGCTGGACATCCACCAGCCAAATAACTAAATTGTTTTACATACCAATCTGTCGGAGTCCCTTTTCCCCATTCCAACCTCTCATATACTGAACCAGGTGGCGCGTTGGATTCGCATTCGGGAGGCTCCGGGTTCAATTCCCGGCTCCGGCCATCCTGATTTAGGTTTTCCTTGGTTTCCCGAAATAGCTTCAGGCGATGGACGTCTTGAAAAGAGGCGGAGCTTCAGTCAGGTGTGGGAAACAATTCCTATCTCCATGGATATCGCAGCCGTACATAACCTTCATTTAGCTGTTTGGCTTCAGATGTCCCGGATAAGATGTACGTCAAGAAAATTGATTGTTCGTTTGGAATATGCCGCTTTTTCAGGCAAACATTAATCTTATGTATTTGCGTATCTTAACCATGAAATTTAAATTGATAAATTTTACCCCTGCGTGAAAATCTATGAATGTGCAACAATTTTGCTTTCTGCAATTACCAACTAACAAATCAGCATGTTTGTAAACAAGCTTTGTTTCCCACAGTATTTCCCCTGCGGTGACGTCAGGGGTCGTGTACTTCAAGTTGTCCATTACTGAGATGGTTTCTCTGACGAATGCCATGGACGAATCCTCTCCGAGCTCCTTGTGTAAAGTTCTGTGTCGCCGTCTATAATGACCGCACTGTCGACGACACGTAAAGTCCACTTACCTGGCCATCTCATACCATTCACCCTGGAACCTACATCTCGTCCCATATGTGTGTTTATATATCTGGTCAGGACCCTGTTCTTTCATTGTGAGTTTTTAATATGTATTATATATTAGTTTCGTAATGTTTTTTGCATTTTAATATGCAGTTTAGTCCGTATAAGTTCTTAAAATAATATGTTTATATGTCCATTACTTTTAGGGTTGGTTGTACCATCAGTGGTTAATATTCTGGATAAAATATATTCTTCAATTAGACCAAAAAAACGTTGTATGAACTCCTGATATCGCTAGCCAGAGATTTTATTCTCTTGCTGTCAGGCCGTAAGAGGGCTTGGTATATACTTAACAGGAGAACAGTAGTGAGCGTGAGGCGATTTACAGAATGAAGATGACAATGTCGCCAATTATGGACTAGTTTATGTATAATACAAATGTAATACAGATGCAAAGTCAGATTATTTGAGGTGTGATAGCATTAAACAATAATTATATAAAAGTGTATGACCTGGGTTAAAATTAAATAAAACAAGCTATGTAATTCTGTGCTTTGAAAAAACTGTATCCAACACAAAGCACATTCATGTACAGTATCCAAATTTATTATTCCACTTGTGCGCTGTGTATATCCAGAGTTAGTTCCAAATTGTTGCAATCATACAAAATTAAAATATTACTAATTACAATTGTGATCTGAGCCGCATTTTCAGCGGAATTACCTGCTTTCTAATAACAGTGTGTGAATACTGTGTCTGAAAACGATTTCACCTAGGTATGTTTTTTTTTATTTTATTTGATAGACACGTGTTTTTGAAACTTCTCAATTCTTTCATTATTGTTTAGGTAGTGTTTATGGTGTAATAATTTCATTCAAATGTTTAATATTAGCCCAATAAAAAAACACCTAATAATAAAACACATTTCTCGTATCACATTCAGATATAGACCTATTTAAAAGTTTCTGGGATCTTACATATCTGTATTCTATTACTTCAAATATCCGTTGCTAATGTTTAAATTTTTCTTACGAACTTTGTAAACAAAAGGAGAACATCAATTTAAAGATACATTGCACACTCGCTAACATCTTTCGAGATTTCTAGATAAAAGTAGAACAAACTAACAGCATACTAGACTAGACGCTAGGTTCGTACAACCGACTTTTACTATGTTGAAGTGTAAATTTTGGAATACCTTCACTTTTTTTCTGCATTTTGCAAGGTGTTCGAGTGTTCGCAAAGATTTATTATTTAAAATGAAATAAAAATCGCACATCTCTGAAAATCAGGGTAATGGTGTTTATCTTCTTTCCTAGGGTGCAAACATGTTTTCTCCAGCACGGGAGACAATACGTGTTCATGCATTAGAGGAAAGTTTTTAAACAAGCGGCCACTGAAGAGTGTTAATACGAGCCGGGTTGGTCTCCCAGCGAAGCATGTTATGATCACGTGATTAATGTTTGAACTGCGTTGTCACTAGCAAGGCGGCAGCTGCTCTCGTCTCAATAGCTCGTTAATCCCTGAACAAACGACGAGTAGATTGCTGATGATTCATTGGAGTAAAGAATGCGTACATTTAGCACCTAACGATGCAAACAGTATGGCGAATTAACGTTTAAAACAATGCATTACAGCATGATATATTACTATAGAAGCAAAGTTTGAAAAAAAAAAAAACAAATACTGAAACTATCTGGTATGCACTGCACAGTGAAAAACAATTATGACGAGTAACGGTATTTCTACTTAATACTAACAGTGCGTTCACAAAATATGACGGTCAGCTCGTCATATAAATTTCAAGTTTGTATGATTTGTAGGAGTATGTAGTTGCCTGTTCCAAAAATATTCGCTTTTCAGTTGCAAATTTATTTTAACTTGTAGTGTATTTACCATACAATTAAAATATTTACACCTGACTGAAATATCGTAAAAAAATGCACAACTGCTTCAGTTCACATGAAAATATTGTGTTCTGTGGTTTCTCAAGACAAATATTTTTCTTTTCCACGTTAGGTGATTTTACAATTTTAACGTTAAGAGTGTGTCACGTCGTAATTCATGCACGTTCCTTTACAGTTAAAAAGTAACACTTACTTATATTTAAGCGCAGTAAGCTTCCTTCCAACGTTAGGGGATTAACCTCAATGTTTGCATTAGCCAGAGTAGCAGTCTTACAGTTTAATATCATATTGCGTAAAAGAGATGATATCGGTTTAAGATTGTTCGGCAGTTTTTGTAGCCTATATGATTTCAATAAATTAGGGGGGGATGGGGGGGGGGGAGGTCCCCGAGAGGGCAAATCCTCGAGAGGGCCCGTCGACCAGTGGCATCGTCCGGAACGATTGCCGCTTGTAAAAATCCGGTGACCGACTCCGACGGGAATCGAGCCCGGAGCACCTTGATGGTAGGCAAATGTCTAACCTTAAGCCACCGCGGCCTTCTATAAATGTCGAGTCATGTTAATAAGTATTATGTGTGTATCGAGTTTAATAAAATCATAACACAGTAGTTCATTAGACGTATGGTGTGTTAAAAAATTTTCTTTTGTTCGCCATTTCGAAAATATGATTACGAAATCATTAAAATACACAAAAGTAAAGAAAATATACTAAGTAGTGTTTGCGTACAAAGTTTGATTAACTTCGACCATTTTGAAAACATGAACAACTGTTTTAACATGATCATTAGAAACACGTCATGTTACCAAATGCTTAGGTGTACCCAGTTTGATGAAATTCTAAAATAACGTGCCTTAAATATCTCGAGTGATCGAACATTTTAAAATGACTGTAATTTTGAAAATGTGAATATCATCCTCGAAATACACTAAAGTAAAGCCAGCTTACTACATGTTTTTGGACACCAAGCTTGATGAAATTCGGAAATAGATTTCCTCAGCTATGTCATATTGTACTAAAAATATACAAATAGCTGCGATCCTGAAAGTATGGACGTGGAATGCAGGAAACTATAAAAGTTAATTTATATTATTATGTGCTTTTAATGTGCGAAGTTTGATAAATTACAGAATATAGTTTCTTTGAAATCTCGTGTTGTCGAGAAATGTTAAAATTGCCGCTATCTTGAAAACATGGGTATGCCATGAACAAAAAACCGAAAAGTCAAGTCGGGTTGCAGTACTACACGTGGAACAAGTTTGATTAAATTCGGTTCATGCGTTCAAAAGTTTTTAGGGGCGCACACTCCCACACACCTGGACAAAATCCACACTGTCAGTCACACAAACATCTCCGAAGCCTAAATTTTCCTTCTGAAAGTCGGCTAAAAATTTATAACCTATACCAGATCTTATTTTTAGATAAATATGTACTGCAATAATTTAACTATATATGTAGGACAGCATAATAATTAATATTACCATGTTTGAAAATTAATTTCTTCTCATCGGCACTTGTTTCAACATGAATAATACAGGAATGCCAGAAATAAAATTATAAAAAAAATCAGTTTATTAAACTTCCCACTTAGGTACGTTTCTAATGAGTAATACAAACCGTGTACACACTAACTCACGTGTACTGCCTCATATGACCGGATTAATAGTTGGTAATGTTCCATTTCACTTAGCATTATTATAACAATAACAAATTTTATTTCGTAATCACACAAATAACATAACATGTGATGACCTTATTGAATAATACATTAACAATAGTAGTTAAAAAGAAAATGCATATGAAGTCAGAAGATTTATGAAGTATGACGTTTGATTGAATATACAGAAAGTTTTAAACAAATTAAAAAAAAATAATAATCATTTGATATACAGTACCAACCAAAAACACAGGGCCACCCATACATATAATGTACACCCGACCCGGATTCATAGTATTGGTTGGAGCGACATTGTGCATTTTTCCCTGAATGAAATCGCCATAAGCTTCATTTTTGTTAAGTGTTTTTGTATATTTCTTTGTTTACAAGCTATGAATTTATTAATGCATTGCAAAACTAAAAAATCACAACATTTTGCAGTATACTAAAGCTAATAAAACAAAAACTACTTCCGGTATCTTAATGTATTTTGTTTATGAAATATAATGTTAATGAACGTAAACTACTGTTAAGCAATCGGAGTAAATAAAAATTAATACATCCTCGTTTTCAGCCACAAAGAGGATTTTAAAATACAGACAAAACTGTATAAATATTCCACTAATTCCGAGTGCACATTTTTGTGGTATTGACTGAGCCGCCGTGTGTTTGCCGCCTAGGCTTGCTAGTAGATGTGTTTGTCAAGAAGTAGCAGTAGCAGTAACATTTATACCGCGTGTCTAAAACATGATTTCACCCAGATGTGGAAAGTGGGTTTTTGAATGTCATTCCCGTGTGTTTATTATTCACAAAAAAGGCAAAAAAATTTTCCAAATTTTTTTCCCTGCTATGAATCCTGCATAGTATTTTACGTCCATAAACGTTATGCCACACTAACAAAATACATTAACCTACCTGAAGTAGTTTTTGTTTTATCAGCGTTTGTATACTGCAAAAGGTGGCGATATTTTAATGTCGCAATATATTCTAAAATTCGGAACATAACATGTAAACAAAGAAATATACAAAAAATTATTTAAACAAAAAATAAGCTAATGTCGATTGCATTTAGGGAAAAATTCACAAAGACACTACAAACAAAATTTTGAGTCCGGGTCGGGTGTTCCTTGCATGTACGGGTGGCCCTATGTTTTTGGTTGGTACCGTACTAAAATCAATAATATACACAGGAAGTAACGTTTATTTTGCAGTGTTGTGGTTTTATAGATGTTTCTGAAATACTGTTACTGCGATGGCTGATAAATCGAAACCACCGAAACACTATGAGTTGGCATTATTTCGACGTGCACATGTGTATGCCTGAATTCATTGCAGACGCATCAAGCCATTGAACTTAAGTGTTTGTAAGACACAGGTATTGTTCGCCATGTATAACCTGGCTACTACGTTAGTCCTTAAGGTTGTTTCTACTTTTTTTTAGCAATATTAATGTTTAGGCCTAAACGAGAGCACATATAAAAATATGTTTGACAGTTTTATTTAAAATAGTATTGCCCTCGTAGGCTGATTTTTAAATGCAGTAATTACTATGGTTTTAGCTAACTATTTAATTAACTAAATTCTGGTTACTGTAATTGACTTTTTAGTCGAAGACGCATAATTTCTTGTTCTGAAAAAAAAAAATGTCAACCACGGCAAAAACCATTTTATAAACAAAACTGCCAAGCAGATTTTTAATATCTGCTTTCTGTTAAGCTTAAAAAAAATTATTATCCCAAAAACAGTATAAACGAGAGAGCATGGCCTTAAGCTCGGTCTGATCCACGTTCATTGATCTCGTCCCGAGCTTGAGTCGTACCGTCTCTGTCTCTCCAGTGTCCCCGACCAAAGACGTGTGATCCTAGGCAGTGTGGTTCTCCAAGGTGAATAGAGATCAAGGGAAATGGGCGAGGCTGGTGGTCTCAAAGGAGAAGGAATGTCAGGTGGTTGGAGGCGGGGTTGAACAAAGCGCAGTCCAGGGAAGGACCACAATCTCACTGATAGCACCCTAATTGGGAAACTACGCCGAGCGAGCAGTAAAACAGAGACTTCGAGTGATTAAAGAAAATAATGGAGAAGACCAACGCTCTCCGAGCCGAGACGGAGATTCTACTCGCCGGCCCAGTTCGTGTGTTCCAAGACGGATAAGTTCGAACCTTCAAATTCGTATTAAGAACTGGTAATCTTTGGAAACCGATGTGCACTATTACATTGAGTTCAAATACGTGACGATTGTACGGAATGATATACGTAGGCAAATAAACGTATAGCTAACTCGACTAACAAACTTCACTGTGTGTGACAAATAGATTATTTGAACTGTTCACTAGAAATAATATCAAACATTAATATCAGGAGACAATATCTCTACATGACTTTTTTCATGACTCAAAGAAAATCGATTATAACTAGGGAAAAATATTGAAACTGCAATTAAACACGCAAAAGGGGGTATTTCGTGTACTAGAGCAGATACAAAAGGCGCTTGCTTGCTATCGAGAAGTTCAATATTTGAATCTTGGTATATAATTTATGGCGTCACTACTTTAAAAATAATTTAAGAAACGTTAAACTATTTCCTCTACTGATTTGTACAAAGAAATTAAAGTTGTTGTTTATTTTCTGTTTGTAGGTATGGTGTAAAGTTACCGTAATAAATTTTGGAACAACTTTAACTTATAATGAAGTTAGCATGAATTAATTCATTTTGATAGTGTCTTGAGTAGCTTAAGCAAATTATTGCAATGTAATTTTGGTAGGGGTTCGTTTAAAATAATGGAAGAAGGGGACTTACAGATAACAGGTAGATAGTTTTCAATGTAGTAGTTATTTATCGTAGTGAAAATTCTTCTCCATAATACAACAGTCGTCCGAATTACGAAAATAATATTGATTCGACATGGTTTTAGAGTTTGTATATGAGATGTTTTATTTACAATGAAACAAACGTTACTTCCGTATATTGAGGTACTTTTTATTTATTTAAAAATCGTTTTTGCGTAAGTTTCTAACTATGCATTGTCAGTTACATAAAATAACAAAGGACTACGTTTGTCAAAGAGTTTTGTTATGATTTCCCAACCCGACAGCGCCTCGGTAATAGAAGAATGCGGCCAGGGGAGGTTTGTAAACACAAAACTGTAAACGACCGGCGGAGCAACGCAACATCGAGCCGCTTGAAATGCCATTACATCGGGGAAATAATTAGAACTGTTTTGGCATGGAGGAACCGCAATTGCAGCAGGGAAGGCTCCACCCTTAACGTCATAAGGGGCCAATCAAAAGGTTGGAAAAAGGTGACAAGAGGTGGGGGCGCGAAGAGTGGTGGAAGGCTACCGACGAGAGGCAGGAGGAGTCTCTCTCGAGCGGCGACGGGACCAAGAGGTCCTGGATCGAGACCAGCGGGGACCCATTGGCGACGTGGACTTCTCCTTCTACGACCACGGAGTCCGGCAGACAGGTGAGCATTAAGCCACGCTGCTTATTAAGGAAGAAGAGCCATCCTTATCCTTAGCTCCTGTCTCGCCTATATGTCTATCCGTCCTTCCAATATTACCTTAGACTGTATCTATGTATTAGTTTTCCTAATAGTATTAAATAGTGTTTCCTCCTACTTTATATATTTCTCTTACCCTTATTTTCCTGTATAATTTATATTTCCTTGGTTCTCGAGCCATACGCGAGAGGCCATAAAAGTTAAATTATAACAGTTTGATACCACCTTTTTTAACCTTGTATTACAGGCATTACAATTGTGTTTTACCTTATAGAATAAATTGCAACCAGTTGTGAAAATCACATTCTGCCGTTTTCTATTTTCTACTCCTCGTATGCGAAAGACGGTATTCTGCCACCTACTACCACTGGAGTAACCTCTCGTATACGAACACTGTAATTAAATATATCATAAGTACTTACGAATATCAACAGAGAATTTCAAGAATTAGCTGATTCACTGACCTGTAAGCTAGCCTCTAAACATATCCGAGTTCTCAAGCAGACATCAGATGCTCATTGGCTGCTCGTTGCCGCATTGATGTATCTTTGCTCATGTGTTTGATTGCTTCTTCATTATTTTTTACTATCGTGTTATTATGTACGCAAATCCGTTCGGGATTCAGGAACTTTGCTTTATGTCACAATTTATACATTACCAGATACTGCAGGAGGCAGATTACAAAGTAAAATTTTGTTTACATACGATGAAAAAAGTTAAATAGCCACTGAATTATTACGTCGACTGTCCCACCGTAAATATGTTTCTGAACCTTATATGATGCAGCGGTTACGGTGAATGTGTCTGAAGGTCCTGGCATATCCTTGATGTGTTGTGATCCTGACATAGATATGGAGCAGACAGCATCACACATATAACACTGTGTGTGGCAATTGGTATCCTCTTCGGGAGGAAGGGGGAAGGGTGTTCTGCTGTCGCATTGTATCCAGTGTTCAGTATTATGATTCTCTGGCTGTGTTTGCCCGGTTTGTAAACTATGTGATTGCTCAGATGGTCTGTTTGCTAAGGCCTGACATTCGTATGTTATGTTTGAAGCAGGGATAAACTGCTTGGTTTATAACACTATGTACTGCATCAAGTTTACAATACATAGTGTCAGCAGGATAACTTTGTATAAATTACGGTTTCGCTGCACAATTTCAAGACATAAATTTCTAGTATTTTTCAAATACAACATTTCAGAACTTATTTTCGATCAATCTACTAAAATATATCCGCTCAAATAAACATTTGTTCCTGAAAAGTTTCAACACTGGTTTATTTTTTAAACTACGACGAAAGAGCACAAGAGTTGATGATTTCTGCATTCAAAAATTTCAAATTAATAATATTGTCTTAAGTACTGTCCTAACGAAAGTCACTCAAATAGTGTTATGAGAATCATTATGAAAGCTAATATTTTAGCAACTTAAACAACAATAGATTATATAATTTGCTTCCATGGCATTTTTATGAACAATGATCTGGCTGCAATTAATAAACAGTTCACAAGACCTTGAGTCAAATATTATTTTCACACTAAGCTGACTAACTGAAGACTTAAAGATAATATGTTTCAATAACCATGAGCGCGTAGATGATAATATATCACATCTCACGTTTCATTGAACTATGTTAAGTAACAATAATTGTATTTAACTAATAATTCCCTAGTAATAACCAAGTGCCAGTGACCGCAGTATTGAATGCAAGAACCCGAATTTTCTTAAATATATTCTGTTTTGTTTTCAAGTTTCGTTTAGTCCGGTTCACAAGCTCTATTTGTTTAAGGTTGTTCAAGTGGGGAAAAAACATAATTTTATATTTGTATGAAATAGTGTTAGTTTTGTACACATTAGTTGAGAGTACACATACTTATAACGGAAAAAAAAATTATCTCATCTAGTTTTCCCGTAATGGCACTTCAAAGTCAAAATTTGCGTATTTTTACTTCATACAAAACTTGAAAACCAGTAACATAATGAAATGGGAAAAAATCACATCTAAAGTACCTGTTACTGTCTATGGCTTGTAGCATATAAAACCCGTTAGGAAAAATGTTTATGTTAAATAAAAAATTTCAAAATTTAAAATTTTTTTGGTAATTTTAAAAATTTATTTTAAACACAAAAAAATTTTATAATGGGTTTGTATATGCTTCAAGCCGTAGATGATGACGTGTAGTTTTGATAAGATTTTTTCCATTTCATTATATTTACAGGTTTTCAAGTTTGGTATGAAGTAAAAATATGCAAATTTTGACTTTGAAGTGACATTACGGGAAAACTGGCTGAGCTAATTTGTTTTCGTTAGAGGTTAATATACCCTTAAGTAATGTCTACAAAACTAACACTATTTCATACAAATATAAAATTATGAATTTTTCCCCACTTGAACGCCCTTAAAGAAAGATACGAAAATTATTTAAAAGACATTAACGATATTTTGGAGAGTAAAAAAAAATCACTATAACGTTGAAACTAAACAAATAACCAAACTATACATATCATTTGCTTTCTTAAACTATAAAGAGATAGCGGGCAAACACGCTTAATTTTGTTTTGTGCATGTTTCGAACACAGCAGTATATTCATATTGTTACGGTTTCACAATCCCACAACACCGGCGGCATCGGCGGAGGAATGTGGCCAGCGGTTGTTTATCACACAATTACTCCAAACTTCACGACGATTGTCGCAACTAACTGTAGGCCAAGAATCTGATTATTCGTGAAGTTAAGTGTGTCTTAACTCCCTTGCATAACCGTCTGTCATGAGCCAGCAGGGATGACTCCACCCTGGGCCTAGAAATGGACCAATCAAAGGAGAGGATTTTGACGACTTGGTGGGAGCGCGAAGAATGTTAAGGGCTTGTACCCGATTTTTTTTCAGACTGGTGCCAATAACTCAAATATTTTTTAACCAAAAGTTTTGAAAAAATTTGAGTCTGTGCAATCACACAATGCACAATACTGTGGACGCGTTTTTTAAAATAATGTACCATTCGCCAGCAAAAAAATAATTTCCTTAATTTTTGCTTATTTTCACGACGAAAAACGTGGTACTTTGGGTAATGAAATCTAAAAAACCGTTCAGTATAATTCTAAAAAAAAATTCAGCTACAAATTATAACATATAAGTGTCAAAACTGTGCAGCGAAATTTTGATATGAGTATTAGGTATTAGCTAGCAATAAAAAAAATATTTTCGAAATCACTGCAAAACTCTGTAACAAGGCCTTAAGAGAAACAAGCTAAAGGCCTGGGGGGGGAAGCTCTCACACTACGAGGACGACTGGACCTCTCGTCCCGGGGGTCGAACCTAGAACTGCGGACACGGCGCGTGGCTGACGTTGAAACCCCTTCTAGTAGGTTCTATCAGCAGCCAATGTGGTGAGTTTTGACGGTTAGGACTGAGAGCTATCTTTACCCTAGCTCATATCTACTTTATCTCTACTCCCTTCCTTACTACTCTGATAACTGTTGTGTTCTAGCTCTTTCACTTAATTAACCTATGATATTTACTTCTTATATTATTTCTACTACCTTCCCTTCCTTGTATATTTTCCTCCCTAGCCACCGAGCCTTCTGCGAAGTGAGAGAAGGGTGAAATATAACATTTTGCAAGGGAGTTACGGCCCAGTTAGCCTCACGAATCATCAGATTCTTGGCCTACAATGAGTTGCGGCAATCGTCCTGAAGTTTGGAGAAATTGTTTGTTAAACAACCGCTGGCCGTATTCCTACGCCGATGCCGCCGGCGTTGCGGGATTGTGAAACCGTAACAATATGGTAACTTGATTCGACACATTTGATACACGCTGTAGTAATATCGCATCGTACGTGTTAGGCCACGTTTAGACGTTGCGTTGGCCGACGGCCATTGCCGCGGCAGAACCAACGGGCGCTGGTTTGTCCACTTGTTCTCACGTAGGGAGGTACCGCGCTGGAAGATGTGTTGTGCTTGCAGATCAACTTAGCAGTGCCACTGGCATCCCCTGATTTGTTATGTTCTTTTTTTTTAAGTTCTATACGAAATTTGGTCATTGCTAGTTTTTGGATCGGCCGAGGACATTTGTAAGAATCTTCTGAATGGAGAATGATGTGGAGGCGGATGTACTTTAAAATTCGTTAGGGGACTTTTAGCTGTCGGTTCCGGTCGGTGTGTCTTCGTCTTATTCGCCCAGCTCGTCATTTGTCATGTCACCGCTAGTCCTGAAGAACAATATATAGCATAATGTGTAAACATGTAGACGCAGAAACCAACGGTTAACATTTGTTCCTGACTGCGGTTTCACGGCTGATTCCGTAGAAATATTTTATTAGATTAGTATTATTTTTTAATATTTTGTTCGACTAATCTCCGTTTGCGAGAGAATTTTGTAAATGTTTGTAAAAATACTTCTGAATCATGCTGATGAAAGTTGCATATATAAGTTTTGTTGACATAGAGGCATGGACACAAGGTCAAGTAATGGATTCAGCAATTTTAGAGGAAGTGTTCTTGGTAAAAAAAAATATATAAATTTTTGGGGACATTGAATTTCACAATGCTTGCTGAATAGCACTTCACATCCACAGCAATTTATCATTGCTGCTGATGAATCTCCTTCGACCCTGCCCACAACGTAATTTCGATTTACATAGAAGAGTATTTAATTACGTGTTACGTCGCTGCAGAAGTTCCGTGCACCGTAAAATGGGGTGAATATAACAACATAGGAGTGAATAGTATAAAAATTTGAAAGAAATTTCTTGCTTAAAAAATTTCTTTGTAAAAGTTACGTTCAAATCAAACTACTTGTATACAGTATTAATTTGCTATCAATGACAATAAATTTCTTAAAGCAGATTTTGCTCTGATAATTGTGTTGTAAATCTCGTGATCTTATTCACCCCATTTTACGGTACTCGCTAATAATGGTGTTACATAATTTAGTCAGCAAACGTACGATTGGTATTGTGAGGACACAGAATCACGTACGTTCGTGCATGTCAGTAACTTTGGACGTAATACTCAACTACAAGGGTTGGACATTAGGCATTTTTTGCAGACTATTTCTTGTGGCCAGGAGCAGTCTCACTTAAAAGGCCCTTAATGTTAAAAATAATTGTTTTAACTGTACAAAATCTGTCTCAGCATACACTTTAGGTGTTTATTTTTGCTTCGTCACACCTGTTCTACAAGTTCTCTTGCCTTACCAACAGTTCTTTTGGGTGTTACAGTATCAAAATTGTTTTACTTAAACTAAAAAAATAATAACATTAATTGTGCCATTAAACTTATTTCGTATAGTAACATATACGATAGTAATTACATCATGTTTGGCTGAATTTGTGTTTTCTCCAATTAAGGCAATTGTTTCGAAATTATTGGCCGGTCTGCTCCAGCTGTCAACCAACATGTCTCCTTTACAGTCAAATAATTAAAACGTTAGTGGCTTTTGTCCCAAAGCAGAGGGATACATTGCACCAACGTAAACCACTTGTCACAATCCACAGCGCACATGAAAGTCACCTAACCTGCAGAAGTGTTGCCACCGACGGCCGTCGTGCGTGTACTGTACGTGTATGTTGACCTGTGTCCTGCCACGACGCTTCACGGCGCAGTGGACTTTGCCACTACAACAGTCACCGTTGGAAATCTACAACCACCGGTAAAAACTCTGCACATGCGAATGTGAGATCGACCGCGCTGAAATCTGTGTGTTCACTCCTCTGCTCAGTCACCTCACCGCAGCAACGGCTGTTGACTAACGCAGTGAGTAAATTCTTTGCGAGACTAAAAAGTAACATATTTTGATTACGTCCGTCAATTTGGCCGACTATTTACAAATGCGAGTATATTTAGTTTAGCTTATTGACCGTGTTTTTGTTATTTAACTAAACGAAATTTTACGTGGACTAAAAATTTATTAGATTATTTTATATCAATTGCATGAAGTAATTTAATCGGTATTAAAATGAGATAGTTATTACTTCTTTTCCGATGGTTACCAATTACACACTTTAAATTTTTTAATTCCACTGAGAATTTTTACTTCTATACATTATAATATACTTTAAACTTAACGTGCCGTGAGAACGAAATTTATATGTTAACAAATAGGGTAGTTTTAAAAATTAACTTTAAAAGTTTGTTATAATGACGAAGCAAGCTAACCGACTGGTTTCAAGGCGTCGTTTTTGTTGTTGTTAGAAGTAGATAAATCATATGAATTTTATTAAATTTTCTTATTTACAACGTACGTGAAGAATTTGCTACACCTAAACATTCAGGGGTTCAATTTTTGCGCTGAAAACTCATATTTGTATTTAAGTTTTGCGTACTCGTTGGCTGATGAAACATTTAATAAAGTACATAACAAATCTTCGCTCACCTATTTAACACGACTTATTATAGTTATATTGAAATGCGCAACCGACTGCTAAAGTTTAAAGAACACCTTAGCTGTCATTTATCTGATATTTAGCTCGTAATCACAGACATCACTGACTACAACTTTTATTGAATACTGATCTTTCTCCACAGCATGTCTGGCTGTTCATATCTTACTAGCTGACCAAAAGTCGCTTTTCCGGAGTTTATTATTTGTAGAATATCAGTGACACAATATTCAAATATCCTACAACAACAATCTAGAAAAGCCGTAAGAAAAACGCGAGATATGTTGAGTCAAGCTCCTGCCGATTGGTGCTCCTTCTGCATGCGAAAATGTCCTTTTGGCCAATTATAATTTTACATGATAAACAGTTATGAACTATTATAGTAATTTGTGAACACTGACCTGATCTTTCAGAAAATAACTTTATATACTAGCCAATAAAATATTAATAATTTATGTTACCTATTTTTTACTGGAGAATATCAAGTTCAGTGCCTATTACAAAAATCTGGTTTCAAAAGTTCCCATGCGAACAGTCAATTTATATATTTAATGAGGCGAGGTAAAAATTATGAATTGTTGGTTTTGCATTTAGTTACATCGTATTAGTGTAAGACGTGGCCATGCAGTGCAATTCTGTAACTCGTTACTCGCAAAATAAAAATTTACGGTAGAGCTGTGTTAACGAAATCCGTGAGATGTACCGAGATCAGTGTACCGAGGACTCGATTCTGTAACAGCAGCGGAAAGTGGTGATCCGACGTCTGTCGCTATTTATTGATATTACCGATCGTTTCAGCCAGCCGTGATTAACATTGTAAACTGGTGAAATGCAGCCAGCAAAACCTGAATAAGTGCGAGAGACGGAACATTGATATGCCGGATTATGGAGTTATATATATATTATAGAAACTGTGTTAAAAACACACAACAACGGAATAAAATTCGGACTATAAAAATTTAACAAAATCATTTTTTTTTTAATTTTCTCTGTATATATTTTTATTCGCGCTTAGAAATGGGTTTACTTCTATACTGTAACCTTCCCAACGTTTTTTTAATCAATTTAAATTAGAATACAGCGTGTTTAAAATACAAAAAAAAAAGAACAATTATAATTTCAAAATAAAAGTAGATGAAGTATGCTTCCGTAATTCAAGGTCATATACGCATTTGTATACAATCTTTATTCACAGTAGTCGTAACGTATTTTGTTAAGACTTCGTGCTTCCCACAAAAGCTATCCGTGTTCAAAATCAATGAAGCCCATAATCATCAATATGTATTATTATCATATAATAATTGATGTAATACATAATAAATGTGCAAAATATTTCAATTTAGTCTCCTGTGTATTAAATATTTAGAGCACTTAGAACCAGTAGGCCTACATAACATTTCGGTGCGATATCTTATTTTGGCGAATGGGTTTTATTTATCGTTTAGGCCGACAGTAGGTTTGTGTGTGCTAATATGTTTGTATATTTATGAATCAGTAATATGCGACAAAACTGGTTAAAAGATTTTAACGCACTTAGCGTTTCTTTAAAAATAACACACCCGCAATAAGTAATTTTACAAGCATATTGAGCTACATGAAAATAGAGTATTTATACTAAAATACGTTTGTTCGCAATAGGATTTTGAAAATTACTTTCCAAAATAATTGTAATTTTGCTGCACAACCACACATAAAAAACAGAGAATAAAATAAATGACAAAATTTGGATGTGGTTAGGATTAAAGCTGCGCCAAACTATGCACCTTCTAAGATGAAGAATACAGTCAATAGTCTACCACACCCATACAGATGATGCACATCTGTACACTGACATCGCTAACGTTCAGCGTACTGTTTCATTACGTAAAACATTCCATTATTTTGAATTAATTTTTCACTGCGATTCCTTTAAAATACATTGCGTAGTTGAAGTGTTATTCTTAAATACATGTCCTGCATAATACATGCTTCTTCGGTTATTTATTGTCACTTCAATTATTATCACAAATATCTTTCAACGGCCACGTTGTGCAAATACGCGGACTTTTACATCCCTTTACAAGTGGCAAAGTAATAGAATGTAGGAGTTAAACGACACTTGTTTTCCACTTATTTAATAAAATAATTTTAACAGTAAATATATATACAGATATATAAGTAACGGACGTTAGCAATATGGTGACTCGAACCGGCACGTCAGCGAGCGATATCGTACCCATTGATAAGACAAAGCAACTTTTCTGCTAAATGTGGTTTGCTTACAACAATTATAGAAAAGAAAATGATACTTTTATTTACTTTGGATATCGCAGAAGCGTATTTTCGAACTGGTAACGAGAGTTCATGGTAGCAACTCTTAGCGATTGGTATCTCACAGCTAACGAGTTACAGAATATAGATGCTGCACCGGTAAGCAGGCATCAAGTATATTACCAATTGTCTCGTACCAACATGACAGTGGCATTTGAATCCGCGGTTATTTTTTTGTGTGCATAAAAGATTGTGCACTGGGAAAAACATTAGTAACCATTATTCATTTACTAAAGGAACAACAGCCAGGTTAGTTCTGGGTTGCTTTCACAATGTCTGGTTCTGTTCCGATTATCATGTGATTGCATTTTAAGTCGTGGTTAGCAGTGTTTTGTGTTTCTCAAGTTATGGTTAACTTAAAACTGTTGTTTAACTAGTGGTGACCAATGGTTAAGTTAAACACAAGAAGAAGTTACGGTTACTGAGATAATTGGAACATTCAGCAAATATGGTCGATTGTGCATTTAAGCAATGAAGCATAACCGTTGTAATGAAAACATGATTATGTCTTACCTAATCATAACAATAACTGACTGTTACGTTATACTTAGGGAGTCTTCATTTATCGTATTTAATGGACAGGAGTTTAATTTTATTAGATTGTGTAGGCAATCACTACCAATACAGGAGTCGTTGCACAGCTGAGGTTATGGGGCCGACTTAATTTTTTAAAGATAATGGTTGGAAAAAAAAACTCAATGCTGGTATTTATAAATAGAAGAATTTCTTGCTGATACATGTATATTTTTGTAAAGATATTTTATCGACTCAAAAATATTAACTTTCATACTATTGCCAGAAACGTGTTTCATGTTTTAACATTAGTAACTATTTAGCTTATAAAATGTATGCTGCTATTCTTTTCTGTTTTTATTTTCAATATTGAGAGGAAGAGGTTAGTTTTGGTTATGTTACACAGAAGGCCCACTTATTTTTTTTTTGTAAATAAACATGCAAAAGGAATACATTTTTTACAAGAACACAAAAAAAAATTAAACACAGCATAACTTGCATCCAAACTGTATTTAATTCAACTATTCATACACGACAAGAAAAAGCAGTTATTTTCAACGCCTCAAAATTTGAAACAAAGATTCTTATTACTGAAAAGAAATCTTCAATTAATATTTGGTTTCATTTATGAGAGGTTATGCTCTCCGAACATAAATAATACGAACATAGGGAAAGTCTATTGCAGTAATTTCGTACAAATATAATATGAACCTACAGAGCAAAACCATTTATGGTGAAACAAAATATAAATTTTACTACAAGCCTGCTTACTTTCGTTCTACGTATTTTGACTTTCTCGTACAAATCTGTTGAAGTGATTTTCGGTGGCAATCCACACCACACCTTGAAGACTTACGTAAGCTCTTCGCTATTATTTTTTCGTGTCGATCTTTTTACGTTTTCGTACTTAACTTTTAAAATTTTGTCGGCGCACTGACACACGCAGGAAAAAGTGTTGAACTCAGCTGCAACTGCCTTCCAATATTACTCTATCTGTTTCCACGTCACTGCGTCTGTTTTTACATTTCACAATATGAGATCATTTTTCAACTATGGTAATTATAAGTTCGTTTTCAGAGGTAATAAAACTACCGGGACGTGAACATTTAACCTCTTTCGTCCATTGATTACAAACTATTGTTAACCGCGACTCAATCACAATGTGAAACGTCACTGCATGGTTGTCAAATTTATATTAACCAGCACTTAGCCAATCATAACATTCTTAGGGCCGGTTTCTCAATGTCTGATTAAAGCCTTGATTAGCTAATCCTATGATTATATTTAACCTATTGATTAAGTGATGATTAAATCTGAAGTGTTTCTCAACGTACTTTAATCTTATGTTTAGCTAAGTATCGGTTAAGGTAAATGTGGCAACCATGCAATGATATATCAGCTTGTGATTGGCTGCAGTGAAGCATTTTATTTGTTTATTTTGCTATGCTGGTTAGCGGTGTTTTGTATATAATGGAAGACAATAAGCGACCGCGTGCCAAAAATTTTGTTTCTGTGGAAACAGAAATGCTGATTTATCTTGCTGAAAAATACGCCTGTATCGTAGAATACAAAAGAAAAAAAAAGAAAAAAAAACTGACGCTGTAACTTGGAAGCAGAAAGAAGATGCATGGAGGAAAATCGAAGTAGAATTTACTTCATTTAGGAACCTATATACGTAACATAACCTACAAAATTATGTAACAATAACATAACCTACAATAGGTATTATAATATACAGAAGTATATAAAACATGTAATATATTCTACACATTTATATTAAGAACTTTTCATTCCAGATTCCCTGATCATCGTACTTTTTTCCCCGAAGAAATAAAAATACATATTTAAATACCATTACCCAAGATATTTAGTGCAATGTACAAATGTGTGTTAACATATCTAACAAAGGTTTCTAACCAATTATGCAAAATAATTTATGGAAGTATACAGACATCATACAAAGGCATGTGACATAACCACCAAATGTTTTCACATAACCTACACAAGAAAATTACTTACCCGAACGTTAAAGTTTATGGGATGTAAATAAAACATGCAATAAACATGTACACACCTCTCTATGGTCACTTCCAGCTGTCCTTCAATTTTTTTAACAGTAGTACTGGGACGGTATTTTTACTCAGGCGAAATCTCATAAAAAATTCATGATCATCTATTTACATGTGATTTGGGCATTCCCAAAAAAGGCTTGGCCTGTTAATGAAATCTACTATTTCTTCATCATCATCTTCAAACCATAAATTTAAATCATCCGCCATCATAACCTAACAAAATTGTCACGGTTTATATTCTTGTTTGCTTTGAAAGTCCTGTTTAACTCTGTAATCAATACTTCTTCTTACGATTAAGATAACCAATGGTTACCGACTGTTAATCCAATGATTAATCTTAATCAGTACTTGAGAAACCGGACCTTAAACGGGAGAAGTGGTTTCAGAAACGCTTTTGTTTTAACCAGTAGTTAAAAGATTCGTTTATATTTATCATAAGGTCAGATAACCAATATTTTAAACAGACATTGTGAAACCGGCCCTCAATCTGAACTGTTGTGCCTACAAAAATATAAACTGTAGGCGGAATAAATTTCTTCGTTCAAAGGTCAATATAGAATTGTTACAGTAATAAGATGTAATTGTTGATGGAATTTTAACTAAAAAAGGATTCCTTCAAACATTTCAAGAAATCGGTACTTGTCTGAAAATACCTCCCATGTGCTCACTGCTGCACATAGAAGACTTTTCATAAATTAAAATACATGACTTCACATAGGAGATGGTAAAATATATATATATTTTTTAATGTTTGTGTTCCACTGAGGATATAGCTATTTTCAGACCATTGAAGTTAACCATGTTTGTTTGCCATCAACAAAAACTCTTTCTATGTAAACTTACACACAGGAGGTTTATTACGTCAAGCGACGAAATTCTTTTATCTTGATTATGCTTGTCTGGGAAACGATGGTGAGCTGAATTTTTGTAAATAGGTACAAGTTATTATAAAAATCGGAAACTTAAACTAAAATAACTACCAATAGTCAATATGTGTAAACATATTATAGTGTTTTGTAAGAGTTGCCTGAGTTTTTTTGGACATGCCTGAGTACAGCACGTGGATGTGGCTAAGTGTGCTTTTGTTTACATAATCTGTGATATGTATATTGTATGGACATTTCAGCAATTCAGTTACCATTTTTTAAACGTAACGCATCTTTAAACGTTGCCGTATTTTGAGAATGCCTGAGATCAAAAAGGCGTTCCCCAGTACTATCATAATTTTTTGGGAGCTATACGTTAGTACTGCGTTACTGAAAAAAAAAAAATAAATAAAATAACTACATGAACATCGTACAGCAACTTAGTCACTAGACTGTTGAGCGTCTCGACTAAGAGTGGCTGTCTAAGGTGGACGTATTTTGGGTTTTTGAAACCTACACAGTAAAAACTAAATTGTACATATACAAGTAAAACCTTGTAAACTAATATCAGAATGTAATAAGTCAGGTAATGAAAGTAAGATGTCAGAAACCTTTTAAAGGTGTTACAAATATCATAAACAACTTTGCGAACTAGTAAAACAAACGTTAATGAGCTTTTTTTTATTTGAAACACAATAAACCTAGGAGACCTGACAAATTTTACAAAACATTTCGTAATTTTACAAAAAAAATTTTTTGGAAACTAGTTTCCAAAAAAACTTTTTGTAGAAGTACAAATTTTTTTACTGTGTAGAAGAGTGGAAGTATACAGTTAAGACAACATAGCAAACTCACCACGCATCTTCTTTGCATTTAACATCTATCACTGATCTAGTGTGCAATCTCGCCCATAGATTGCCTCCGTGAGACATCCAGTGGTGGTCCCATAATGTTATGACTAGAGATGATGGTATATCGCGTAAATGTATTGTGCCAACATACCCTTGAAACACTGTAGTTTCTTGTGACATGCATGACTGGGTGATATAGCCTGACTCATCGTAGTTGTCTGCATACCAATCATAGGCTTCAAATATTACAATTACGGAATTATTATTGTTTTAGACAAACAACGTACAAACAAAAGCCAGCAATAATTTCATGAGCTAAACGCGTGCTGAAACCCAGCAAACTGTCAAATTTTTCCGCGATAGTCATCATCTTTAGTTATGACGTAATATTAAGGATATAGATCTATTGTACACGCCAATAACTTTAAAAATTTTTCTGTAACAAAATTTTCCTACTTATAAAAGTACCGTAAAAATCCATTCCCACAATTTTCGCCCACAAAATAAATAAGTATTTAAGATTACTAAAGGACCTGAAATGGATACACATACAGTACTGTATGAGTGCTATTTCTAAGTTGACAGTTCTTACCGACGTTGATCGATTTTAGAATAATCTCATATATGCTGAAGCTCTATCCACAGGTTATCGGCTAGAGCAGGCGACAACGCAAAGTGTTGTGTGTGTTCGTTATTCAGTTTTAACCCTTGCGTCGTGTTGAACGTGGAATCCACTAACCCGCACGTAAATACCTTCCCAAACGAAAACGTGGCGTGCTGGGAGGCCACAACAGCCCAGTTGGTAAACAGCGCGGAAAGAACTGATACTCGCCTGTTAAATACGATGTCGCCAGGAAAGTTTCCATAATACTATATACGTCGCCGTCCTTTCATGATCCTCAGAAGCCACACTGCTACGAGAGTATTACTGATTTCACGTTAGCCTGACGTCAAAACCTTCTACATAGTCAAATGTTTAAATTTCTTATCTAGCACCTAAAACCCTTCTAGCCTGCTTGCAATGTATTCTTATGCCAAACCTTAGCCGTCCAAATACTATTATAACACTCTTTATAAAAATACGTAGACTATATAATAGTTTTCGGGTAGTAGGGCTTGGAAAATTTCGCGGAATCAATGATCTGCAGGCTAGAATCCATTGTCCTATGCACATTCAAGTCCCGTCTATTCGTTCATTCTACCCTGTTATAGTAAGTAGCAGCTAGCGGACAAATGGTTGGGGCTTGAGTATGCACAGGACAGTGCATTCTAACATGCAGGGCTATCGGGTAGTCATAATGCACGCCAGAAACCGTCTGCAAAAAATGTATTTGAAGTTCACCTTTTCAAACGTTATAACTAGAAACACATGAACACTTAAAACACGCAGAGACATAGACATTAAAGTGATCTTATTAACTCTTTAACTTATATAAATATTATCTAACAGTAGAAGAATATAACAGTTGAGAAAATAGTCCAAAAAATTTCTACTGACTTTTTTTCGAGTATGGTATATATACGTGTGTGTTAGGGAAATTTAATAGGCCTACGTGGTTGTGAGTGATAGAAATGATGTTAGATACGTATTTATCAGCCAAAAAGTGATTTTGAGGGAAGTTCACAAAAATGTAAATAAAAGCAAATATGTAAAATGAATAACTATTGTTTCAGAACTAAAATCCAGGAAAGAAACTTGTTATTAGTTGGCGTATTTATTTTGGGTATGCTAATGTACAATATACATAGGACGATCGTGTTTGTTAAGTCTCATTCTTCAAGTTATTAATTAGTGAAATACTAAAAAATTGAAGTGGGAATTTGAAACGGTAAGTGCAGTATTGTTGATCTCCAAGTAAACGTTTGTTTTTTTCCAGTGGCCAAGTGTTTATCGTAGAAGGTACAATAAATTTATTAAAATAACTAATGCAAGCCTGTGAATAATGATTTCATTATTAAATGGGTGCAATGTTTATCTTTAATGATACCATAATAGAGAGTTGTTTATATATCATAAAACATGCCTTCGAAGGCAAATGTTTAACATGTTCTCCTACTGTTTTTAATCTGTCAGATTTGGAATCATGATTCTTCGTTACGTCGTGGAGTTGCAACTAGAAACATTGTAGAATTATCATAGTGCATACATGTGAAGTGGAACTACCAAAGAAGAACGATATCAAAACAATGGAAAAACATTCTTCTTGAGCTGCCTGAAATAATCTGCATTACACTACGTACCACAGTATTACTTGTGGTAAGCGATATATATATATATGTATATATATATATATATATAGAGAGAGAGAGAGAGAGAGAGAGAGAGAGAATACAAAATCAAAGAGCAGTGCAGCGTGAATATTCCTAATAGGGTATAAGGATCATATGAAAAATGTCAGATTGCTATATACTGGTGCTTGATTGAATTTACAAGCAAGTTCAAACAGTTAACACAATAAAATATCTTGAATTTATAATATTTTGTATGAGTTAATCCGAAGAAATAAACATTTTTATTGATCGAAGTTCCTGCACTAGTATAAGAAATCGTGTGGTTAAAAAACCACGAAATTAATATTTAAACTTAAAAAACTATCAATACACAAGTAAAAACATGCTCATATTTAATCTACAGAATAAAGGATCTTAATTATTTAGCAGCCCTGAATCTTGAAAAACTGTAATGAGAATCGAAAGCTGCAGACGGAGTTACAAATGAAACTTTTATACTTTTCAAAAAAATAATTTGATATTTCCTGACTATAAGTAATGTCGATCATAAATTACAGCAACCATAAATACGGAAACATCATAAGTTGGAATTATGTAATTTTTGTACTAAATATATTAATGAGAACAGGGTACCAATATGCTGAACACCTAACACAGAATACCCATTTAAATTTTGCAAAGTAGATAGTAGATGTTATTTCGGATGCTAGTAAATAATTGTCGAGTTGATAAATGTAATATTAAAAAATTTACGTATATTTTCACAGATACACTAACTCCATACTAGCGTTCTGATACTTTGAAGCATACCATTTTAAGACTTTACCTTTATGTAGTAGCTATTAGCTTCTAGTTTTCTCTGGGTTTGCAAACACTATGCTGTGCAACGGAAGCTTACGTACAATATACAGGGTGTATATTAATTCATGATACAACGCTTGAGGGCAGGTAGTACGAGCCAAAACAAGCACTTTTTAACTATAAACCCGTAGGCGGAAATGTACCGTCTTCGTAGGGGAGCGCAATGAAAACTCAGCTTAGGCAACCCCCGCCGCACACCACCTGCTGACACGCTGTAGAGTGGAGTGTGCGCAGCAAGTTTCGATGTAGCGTTGCACCATGCAGGAGCATTACACTGCCCTGTTGACAGTCTGTGAAGCCCCCTTCCCCTACCCCATGTTGTGGTAAGAGGTTGAGATTCCCGCTCTTTCACGGCCTTCGTCTGCAGGAAAACAGCAACGACACCACGTCGACCAGGAGTCAATGGTGTGTGCTGGTTTCGCGTCTAACGGTGTGTGTTGAGGTGTTCAAATTCGTGATGGCGTATTCTAACAGTGAGTACACGGACATGGTTCTTGCCTACGGTGAAAGTGGTCAAAATGGAAGAGCAGCTCGTCG
>PNEQ01048533.1:0-74210 GCA_003012365.1 Medauroidea extradentata | reverse complement strand
TAGCACTCCCAGGCCTAACTAAAACCACATCAAGCAAGGACCCAACACCCTCTTCATTCCATCTTGTTGGAGTTTCAACTGCTTGTACCAACCCTCTGTTTGCTAACTGTGAAGCCATTCTCTGCATCATGGTGCCCATCTTTTCTAGACCCTCCGTCCATTGTACTCCTGGCATATTCAGGTCCCCTGCTACAACAACAATGGTTTTATTACTATCCGACACTTAAACAAACATGTTATGACGAAAGTGACGTCATATTTTAATTTTAGATATTAAGAATCAGTACTCATCGTGTGCCGTCCATATTATTGATAATATACATATAGTTTTTTTAGTAAAAAAATGTTTCTAGTGATGTTCTAAGGAGTCCATAAAACATTTTTTTTGTTTTAAGTATTTTTAGGTAAGTTTAAGTTAGGTTAGGTTAAAGTTAGATTAGTTTAGGTACATTTGGGTAACCTTACTTTACCTAACCTAATGTTAGGTTACCTAACCTAACCTAGTAAAACCTAAAAATTTTTTTACGTGCAGGCCTAGTTGGAATGTCTTTAAAAATATATTCCATTAATGAACTATTAAATTCAATAGTTTGATGTGATGAGTAGTGCTTCATAATATTTACCATCCATGTGATCAGGTGATGTTATGGTATGTCGTCTGCCCTAGCCGGATTTGTCAATTTGTAATTTTTGTCTTTGGCTGTCCCATCATTTTTCCATTCCAACATTAGTTAAGAAGAAGCCTGTAATTTAGTGAATCTGCGTACAATTTGTTAACAAACACAGAAATGCTGTTCAAGAAGAGATTATAAATAAATTTACTAACCATGCTAGCCTAGTACTATCTGTCAAAACAAATACAGTAAACTAAAACAAATTCTAATCAAAATGTGTTTCAAAGTAGGTATTTACTACTGCCTGGTGATGGTTTTTGAACTTAGCAGTTGGGACTAAAGCTAAAATCCATTGTGGCAACATTACGATTGTACTATCAGAGAGAACAGAGGACACGGGACATTAACATACAAGGCGCATGGTACTGTAGCATAGGGTTTTCAGTGCTAAATATTTGTGACAACAAATAATTCAAAACACAAATTGTTCATTCCTATATACTCAACAGGCCAAAATTCAAGTCTACCAAATTTGGGATGTTACATTACTCTTAATTTTACTTCTTAACCCATCAGTTATTACATGCCTGAACGACTCAACCCTGCTAACCGCTGTTAGTCACAGGTCGCCACCATACTTGCACTCAAATGTCTAAACCGTTACCAGACACTGTCTGGTTAAAATTGCTCCAGATGCACACCCATATATTGCAACTCGCAACTGGAAAACAAAAATCTAAATGCTTCCAAAGGGAGTTCCGGTAACTGGAACATGTGGCACACAGCAGGTGCACAGAAGCAATGCACAAGGCGCTCAATGCAACATAATTCTTGTTTTTGCAGTGCAAAAATACTAAAATATAATTAATAATTGAGTGTAAATAGTTTCTTGCTTATACATACCGGGGTTTAAAAAAAAATCATAATTTTTTTTAAAATCAAATTAATCAGATTTTTGTAATTAAAACCAGATTTCTTTAATTTAAATAGTTTTCTTTTACACAATACTTAATCACGTATTCTAAGCACTGTGGTTTTCTACAGGTGCTTTAAACTCCTGCAATTACTATATGTAGTGTTGTTATTCCTTTAGGTACTATGATTTTTATCTGTCGGTACGTGTTGAATTTCATGTTAGGTGGTGCCAGATCGTGCCTAGCTGCACAGGTCTTGATAAATATTTATTTTTACAGAACATTTATATTTATTCTGTGTAGTTAATAGAAGTGTACCCCATTTTCGGAAATTCAACGAAATGTCCAACTGTGTGTAAGCTACGGTAAGGAACCTTTTAGGCACATAAAAATCTGCGAAACTTGTGTTTTTGTTAAAAGTGTTAAATAAGTAAGGGATTTTAATAAAATGTTGTGTTTTATGCGGTAAATAAATACTTTTTTTTTAAAAAATAATTTATGTTATGCAAAAATTTATTTTCAGTAAGATATGAGGGCATATTTTTTCTTATCGAAATGGACACATATGTTATGGAAGATACATTTGATAGCTGTTATTCTGCTTATTAAATTTTTTTTGTTGTATTATTGGAAATGAACTGAAAAATATTCAATGAAATACCCTGTCACGCCAGTAAATCATAATTATCATGTAATAATTACTCATTTTCATTATTTTTTGGTCAGGTTTTTGTCTGTACAGCCAAAGTCAACAAAACACTTACTGTCATAGTAAAACTACCAGTTACGTATAAAAAAAATTAACAGAACTACTTTTGCATTGTGGATAAATATGTTACAGGATGAATATGATTACTTCTTTATAATGACCATGTTTTAAAATTAATGTTAAAATTACACAAATTGATGTCAAATTGATGTCAAATATAAAACCAGATTCTAATTTAAGAAATCATTTTTGTTTATGATTTTTATATACACTCCTTGTAAAAGAGATTATTTAAAAATAATAATCCACTCGTAGAAGAGTTTAGTAAATAACATGTACAAAAGGTTATTTTTTTTAGTTTTGTTGGCGTAGTTAAATAATTGCAGATTTTCGTCTTCTTACATGAAATTAATTACTGCCCGAAAAATTATATACAGTAGCTATAAACATACAATAAAGTATTTGATTTAAATAATTGGTTTTATTTAAATACATCACTTGATTTAAATCAATATACCTTGCACAGCAGTAGTTATAGTTTACATAATTTTTATTACTTTACCTTTTAACTGTATTATGTGTTAGGCATTGCCATGACTGGAAATAATCACACATATGCTTGTAAAGGTTATAATTTGTTTATAATAGTAAACAAAATTATCATAAGTAAATGAACACAATTGACTGACAAGTCACCAAATTCACCAACATTTGGGAACAAAATTAAATTCGGGACGCAAATAAAATTGTTATACTTTCTATTGGTAATTCACATATGTCTGCGTTTTTTGTTGCATTGACATTTTAGAAACTTCAGTGCTGATTGGTGGATATCTTTTATTTTTCACGTTGTGGCGTTGTTCACATTGCGTCTGTTGTACTACTGTGATTACACCAATGTGTGTCTGTAATGCTACTCTTCCCTTCATTTCCAACTTCTCTCTCCTTCAACACACTTTACGTATCCAGAAATAGTATAAGGGGGGAGGGGGTTGGGCAGGGACACTGGAAAACTAAATATTTTCTCATGGTATCTAATAGTAAAAAACAGTGGGCAAGTTATATTTTACAATCCGATTCCAAACAACAGTTACTTAATAGATGGTAAAATAAAACTTCGTCAATTTTTATTTACTGATTCCACTGCAAAAAAATACAAATGTAATTTCCTACATTCCCAAATAGGCTCTACTAATACAATAGAACCGTTTTTAAATTCCCAAATTTTACACTATCCCGTATTTTACACCTTTTTCTCAGGTCCCTTACAAATCTCACCCAGCATTAATTATTTTTACTCATTACTGCATTTTATGCCAATTTTTAGCAGGTCACTTGAGTGATGGGGTTTCACTGTGTAGCGTATTACACAACTTTCATATCACAGTGTAAAAAAGAGTGGATGGGTATTATTTTACTATTTAATACCAATATAATAACAAGTCTTTACACTCGCAATTGGGCTAACGCCCGGTAGCGAGAAAATTCCTCCCCATCCCCACAGTTCCAATTATCAACTCCCTTTCTAAAATCAAGTCCCTTTCTAAAATTTCCAACCTCCCTCACAGTCACCAACTCCTCCCACAGTGCATTCCACACCGTCCAAATTTTTTCACTGTTGCCACCTTTACCTTTAAAAGTTCCCTTAGTTAATTTGCAGGCCAAATTTCCCCATCCCCCCTCCCCATGTATCACTCTATACAACTTGAGGAGCCTTTCCACCCTCCTTCTGTCCCTCAACAGTCTCCATCCCAATTCCTTCATCATCACACTAGGCCTAAAGTTCCTTTCCTCCTCACCAGCCTGACCCTGCCTTTTCCATTTATTCATCACGCACCTCACTGTACTTCTCTGCACCTTCTCCAGCTCTTGCACCTCCTGCTCCACGCACAGATCCCACTCTGCAGCAGCGTATTTGAATACTGAATGAACCATCATGCTATATACCTTTTTTACACCTCCCTTCTTAAACACTCTGTCCATCTGCTTTGTCTGCTTTAGGTTAGCCTGAATCACAATCCCTAGATACTTATATTATGTGGCTTCCTCTATCTCCTGCCCATCCTAGCTGAATACCTCTGTACTCACCACTCTCTTAGTAAACCTCACCAACTTGATTTTACGTACATTAATCTTCATTCTGTTCTCCACTGTCCAGGACAACAACATATCAATATCCTCCTGCAAGTTGATTCCATTTCTACCTCTGTATACAGTACATAGTCATCTGCAAACAGTCTTATTTTACCTGCGATCATGTGTCCCATGTCATTCACCATTATAGTGAATTACAAAGGCCCCAACACACTTCCCTGCGGTTCTCCTGATGTAATCTCTCCATCCTCCGAAATCGCCTTCCTCACTTTCACTCTCTGACTTCGTCTCCTGAGAAAGTCCTCAATCCAGTCAACCACCCGCTTATTATCCAGCAGTCTTTCCACTTTGCTCATTAATATTCCATGAGGAACCTTGTCACAGGCCCTCTTAAAAGTCTAGGAAGCAGGCATCCACTGCTTTCCCTCATCAACTGCCTGAACTAGATCCTCCAACAAACCTGCCAACTGAGTCTCACATGAATATCCCTTTCTAAATCAGTGTTGGTATTCTTGTATGGGTCGTTCCACATCATTTCAACCAGGGTTGGTTGCTGCAGGTTTTTCAAATATTCTGAAACTTTTTCCTTCATTGATACAAGTTTTGAGAGATGAAAATCAATTTTAGGATAAATTATTTCTTCTAATTTAACCCTAGGCAGCTGTTTAAAGTTGGCGGCGTGTGCCATTTCAGGCATTTTCAATCATTTGCAAGAAATACTGTAGCTCATTTAAGTTTTATCATAAACAAGTTTTTAAACCTACATTTTACTCAGCTTGAAACACTCATTAATTCTGATTACAAACATTTGCTTATGCCTGAACCAACACTTTTCTGTGCTATTCGAAAGTTTACCGAAAAAATTGAAGTTTCCCCCAACTTCTAATAAAAAATTTTTAATGGAGGACTCAAAAGACCATTATGATTCTTTGGCTGTGTATATTGTAGTACTAGTTATGTAATTAATATTTAAAAACTGTGGTGTTTTAGGCCTTGTTGTAACAAAGGACACAAAGAAAAAATTTGAAATTTGCATGGAATGTAGTTAGTTCTATTGATGTACTTTTCATGAATAAAATTGGTGAGGGTGTTTTGCAAAATAAGAGAAAAAATCCTGAATCAAGCAGAAAATCAACATTTAGTATCTTAATAGGTGATGTTCTCTTTCAGTATAGACTTATGTACAAGTAATATAGTTAAGTAGGATTACATTAATACTTACTTTCCTGATGAATTTGACAATAACAATTGTATAATGAATGCTAAGAGCGGAGGAAACAGGAGATCTTCTGGAAAACCCACCTACCAATGGCACTGTCTGGTATGATTGCCACATGCAAAAATTTGTGTGTGACCAGGAATAGAACCCAGATTGCCTTGGTTGCAGGTTCACGCTCTTGCGCGAAGCCACCGCGATGCCAACATTATTTTGTCACTATGAAAATAAATGTTATTTTGATGTACAAACATTTTTTATGTCATTTGTCAATTTACTGTGTATGGTAAGTTATATGAGTTAGGCTAATACAAAAATGTGTTAACCTTCATATACATGCGTTTTACATGTGCTGATAAGCTCGTAAATGAACAAGTACAAGTAATTACTCATTTTGGACTCTACTGTCAACGTGGTAACAGCAGAAAGAATTAATGAAAGAGATTTTATTGTATGCATTTACGATAAAAACTGGTGGGTTGCAGAGGTTGTGCGAGTGAATAGGAATGAAGAAGACTGTGATGTTTATTTCTACCATCCACGTGGTTCCGCTGCTTCATTTTTTAAATCGAGAAATGACAAAGTTCCGATGTTATTTGTCAACATTCTATGTGTTTTAACAGTGTGTAAATTTTCAATTATGACTGGAAGAGGAAGACACCTGGATGCCAATGTTGGAAATGAACTAAATGAAGCATTGGCAAACAGACTCCGATCCAAGAAAAAATAATTCTAGTACTAAATACAGCTGACATGAATCATTCTTGTAGCTGTATTGTTCAATATTTTCCAGGTGTGTGGATAACGTTAACTTCTGTAAGGACTTGTTCCAAGTCAAAATTGTCGATAAGTTGATGCTAACGTACTGAAATAATTTTAGATGAATGAAGGAACCATTTTATTTATAGTGTTGTATATTCATAAAGTCAAATCAGTTCTATTGAAAATGACTAATTACTTATACACGTTCATTTACGAGCTTTTCAGCAGATGTAACACACATGTATATGAAGGTTAATAAATTTTTGTGTTATCCTAACTCACATGACTTACCATATAAAATAAATTGACTGCTAACATAAAAAATGTTCGTATGTCAAAATAACATTTATTTTCATAGTGACAAAAAACATTTCGGGGTCGTGGTGGCTTCACGCAAGAGCGTGAACCTGTAAGCAAGGCAATCTGTGTTCTATTCCTGGTCACACACAAATTTTTGCATGTGGCAATCATACCAGACAGTGCCATTGGTAGGTGGGTTATCCAGAGGATCTCCTGTTTCCTCCACTCTTAGCACTCATTATATAATTGTTATTGTCAAATTCATCAAGAAAGTAGTTATAAATGTGCTCCTACTTAACTATTTTACTCGTACATAAGTTGACGTGAACCATGTTCACGGGCTTCTCCGCGACCGTCTGCCATGTTGAATGCCCGCATGGGAACCCTTTACCCCCCAGATGATAGTTGGACTCGTCCAGCTACGAACCTAGCTTACAAACCATTAAACATTAAATGAATAAAGCAAAGACTTGAAATAATTGAATATAAAAATTAAATATATCTTAATTATTCTAGGATCTAGTTATTTAGTATCTTCATATGGGCCAGCAGTTGTAACGAGATCGTCACAGGTTTTAAAGTTTATTTATTTTTTAATGATACAACAAACTGAGAAAGACTTTGCTATTATAGGAAGCATCAGAAGTTTTAGTGTTTTGACAGTTCCCACCTTACTATAGTAATTTTTGTTCAACTTAATTAATTTAATGTTGTTATTGTTTTGTGTTAGATTAAGAAAATCTCTCACTTCTAGTTATTTGTAATAGATGTAAAATTATCTAAAAGCTATTTAAGATTGTTATGGAATTTCTGAAAACACTCTTAGAACTTTTCTTCTTTGAAAATACTGCAAATATTTTATGAATATGTTAATATTATCAAAGTTTTGCATAATTGTTTATTTAAATATTTTCTGAATTTATTCTAACATCTGCTAAATAATTTTAATGTAAATTTGAAATACTTGTTTAAAATGTTTTACTACCATATGATTGTACATAGTATAAGTATAGTTTAACTTACTAAGTATAGAGTAATTATCTACTCCAGAGAGGTTTCTCTGAGCAGATTGCAGGTTTTATACCTCTTTTGTTGATTGGTTGCCAAGGCAACGGCTTCCAATTTGGAGAAGAACATAGATTATATGCTTTTTTGTACAGAGCAGAGAGAGTTCCCTGAATTTTGCTAGGTGAAGCATGCGGCAGAATCGGCCCAGGAGAGAATGGAACATTTTCATTTCTACCGTCAACCTAAGGTTAAGCTTGGGAACTCAATAGATAGAGGACAGTACGTCCGTCAGTTTTAGGCCATTTTGAGAAGAGGCCCGTCATCAGTAACGTAATTAGGCTAATTTTTTAAGTGTCATGAAGACGACGAGACCTTCAGACTACATTGTAAGGATAGCCATGTTGAATATGTATACCTGTAGCGTCCCCACGCTTACCCATCTTGTGTACAAGGCCGACCATTCCAAATATTGACTTGGATATTCAAATCAAAATTTATTTCATAAAATTTTTCGTCTACTAATTTTAAATGAGTTTGGTGTGTCTAATTTTTGCCAACGAGCTAAAACCCAGAGGTCCTGTTTCAGAATATCGTGTAAACCGACTGAGCAAACATACATACTTGAACTTAAATTTAAATTTCATCCCTAGCCGAGGAATTTTAATAGAACCTAGTATCAACTTTAACCAAACTCAAGATATTTTCTACTTTATAGTAAATTGTGTCTAAACTATGTGTTTGACCTAGGGTAAGAGATCTTTAGAATTAGAATTTTTTTTATTTATTTATTTTCATTTTTCTTTAATAATCTGCTCTATCAATTGAGATGTGATGCTTATGTTTTAATGACGAACCTACAAGAATCTACATTGTGGTAAGGAAAGGTATCTCGTGCAAATAGAAATTATCTTACAAATTATCCCCTTCTCAACTCACCTTAGTCACCGACACACAGTAAGTCACATTAAGCACACAAACATCATCATCATCACTAATATTATACAGTTCAGTTTAGATTAAAATTAGGAGTATGACTTATCACAAGTAGAGTAAATAAGTATATTTTAAGGCTTCATTAATATTCATAATTATTTTTCATCAGTGTTCATATGTAATTTTCCTCACTCATCGTTTTTGTTTTTGGCGCGCACCAGCCGGAAGTACTGCGCGGTACGCCGCCATCACGGCAGTGGCCGTGTAGCTTCAAAACTAGCAGGACGTGTCGGGTGGTCGTGAGACAAATAAATTAGTTTATGTGATACGAGGGTTTTATTTTACGTGTGTTGACCCCCGAAGTGATAACAAGGCGTCGCCCTGGCCTAAACAAGGGTGCAACATATCGTTTGTGTCTGTTTTATGTATATTACAACCAGCAGGACATCTGTGACCAGCAGGGTAGCCGCTGGGCCATCGACCACACTCCCTGAGGCTGGGAGCTCATGCTCGTATTCCGCCGAGCTGGCCATCCATGCGGAACTGGCGCCTAAGGGTATATTTATCTGTCATTTCCCCCCCTGACTGCAGCATCGCCAAAACCCCTGCACACTGGTCACGTCAAAGTTCTATATTGAAAGAGAACTTCGCCTATTAAGATACTAAACGTTGATTTTCTGCTAAATGATGGATTTTTTTTCATCTTATTTTACAAAACACCCTCACCAATTTTATTTATGTAAAAGTACATCAATATAATTACATTCTGTGTGAATTTCAAAATTTTTCTTTGCGTCCCACATAGCAAAAAAAATTGAATATTGGAAATTTTAGAAAATTTCCAGTGTTAACACTCTAAAATTACAAAGAGACTTAAAACACCATAGGTTTTAAATATTTATTACATGATACTAGCACGAGAGTATACACAGTCAAAGAATCATAAGGATCTGTTGTGTCCTTCATGAAATATTTTTCGTTAGAAGTTGGGGGAAAAAAAAGTAAATTTTTTAGGTAAACTTTAGAATAGCACAGAAAAGTGTTAGTTAAGACATAAGCAAATGTTTGTAATCAGAATTAACGCGTGTTTCAAGGCGAGTAAAACATAGGTTTCAAAACTTGTTTACAATGAAAATTAAATGAGCTACTGTATTTCGAGCAAATGATTGAAAACACTTGAAATGACATACACCGCCACCTTTAAACAGCTACCTAGGGTCAAGTCAGAGAAAATAATTTATTCTAAAATTGGTTTTCGTCTCTCAAAATATGTATCAATGAATGGAAAAAATTTCAGAATTTTTGAAAAACATGCAGCAATCAAATAATTTTTGTTTAGATGTAATCTCATGGAATGATCCGTATCTATTTGCTGTTGTTCATATAATTTGCCACATATAGTACAATCAATTTCTCCATCACCTTCCCTGTATTTGATGTGAGACTCACTGGCTTGTAACTACCTCGCTTCCCTCTATCCTCACCCTGCATATACACTTGGACTACTAACGCCTCCTTCCATCATTGCGGTAACCTACCCTCCTCCAGCGATTTACCAAACACCACCTCCAGATATCTAAACAACTTATTTGCTCCAAACTTGAGTGCACTATTTCCTATACCATCTGGCCCCACCGCCTTATTGCTCCTCAATTTCTTAACCACCCTTTTCATATCACAACCTTTCACACAAAACATGTTATTTACTCCATTGACTCCTGTAAATGATCTACTCCAGTTGTTCTTTACTTAATACACTGATATGTATTGTGCCTGCAACAGTTAGCCTTTTCCCTGTCATCTGCGGCTGCCCTTCCATCTGCTCCTCTCAAAGTTGGGATCCCCTCCCCTCCACCTCTCACGTTTCTAAGATAACCAAATAACTTTCCCTGTTCCTTGCCCTACCCTTCCTCCGTCATACTCTCTAAATACCCTATTCCTTGCCTGCTTGATATTACTTTTAAACTCTCTTCCTAACTGTTTCTTCGATTCCCTGGTCCCTTGTATTCCATTTTGTCTCCATCTAGCATGTAGCTGCCTGCTTTTCCTCTTCAACTTTATGATCTTAGTATGGCGAATCTCCCCATACCCTATAACATTTCTGGGGGACAAACTTCTCCAGCATGTGATGTATTATTCCTTTAAATCCTATCCATGAGCCATCTAATCTGGTTTCTGCAGCCCATCGGTCAAAGTTTTTCCTTAGAAACTCTTCCACTCCCTTACAGTTGTCACGTGCATACTGCCAAACAACCCTCTCTTTGGGTTGCCCTACCCAGATCTTACCCAGCTTTATTTCCACAACAGGGATGTCATGATCACTAATTCCCTTCAGGATCACGACACTAACACATTTTCTGGCCTGACCAATACAACATCCTGCAATGACCCATCGCCATTCTCACTCCTTCTTGTTGGAATATCCACCACCTGCACTAATCCTCTATTAATTAATACTGAAGCCATTCTCTGCATCTTAGTGCCCATCCCCTCCGCTCCTTCTTTCCATTGAACATGTAGCGTATTCAGATCAACTGCTATATCAACCTACTGCTTATCCCTCAACCTGTCTATTATTTCCTTGACAATCTCAATAGTCTGCTATCCTTGCCCTGGGGCCTATACACTGCCAGTATTGTTATATTCCTGCCACGCCATGTACTTTGACTTCCATAATCTTTTCCTCTTCTCTAATCCATTCTACAAAACCTTTTAGTCCCTCCCTTAAACACGCCATTATTCCTACCCCTCGCCCATCCCTATCTCTTCTGAAGATGGTAAACTGATTTTGCCTACATTCACTATCTAGAACCTCTTCACTCAGCCATGTCTCTACTGCCACATCTACATCCCCTAATATCCTCCAACCCTTCCCTACCCCAGAAACATTCCAGTCTGCTGCAAACGCTCCTACAATTTACAGCCATTATCCTTATCCCGTCTTCTTGACCTACCATTTCATCTAGCCTGCCCCGTACTAAACACTCAACCCCTTCCCTGATACCACTATCATCAATGAGTTTTTCAGGAATCCTGCACCCTATTTGCTATTTAGCCCCTTGCTGCTCCATCCTTACCCTCTCCAAACAGCCAGCAGTTTCCTTACCTAACAACTCTCCTAGTATCCTTATTCCCTGCTTTGTCAAGTGCACTACTAAATCCCTTCGTACACATACGCTGTTCAACCCACTTCCTGCTGTCCACAAACATAGCCCCGAACTCCTTACATCTTGCTAGCCTCAACTGCCTTGGCATAGCTAATCTCGTTCCTACATAGAACCCCACTAACAACTGCTAGAGACCTTGGAAATTTTGCCTGTACCTCCGTTAGTAACCCTCTTAAATCCTTCTCCACCTCTTCCCCTACTTTCTGGTACGCAAGATCATTGCCCCCTACATGTACTGTCACCACCTTGACCATATCACTGCCTCTCATACTTCCCACCTTCTCCTGAAGGTCCATAATCTTGACCCCTCCAAATGCTGCTTTTTGAGCCTTTCCCTAGATGTTTCCTTCTGCCCTATCCGCCTACCTTTGCCTGCATAACTTTTTCCCTTAGGTCCTACACCAGCTCCCTCCTGCTTCTCCCCTGCTACATCTTCATTCTTCTCCCCATCACCTACCTTATGTGTATCCCTGCCACTAACCTCTGCATGTCTGGCCTTATTCCCAACTACTGCCTTTTTCCCTACCTCTGCTTCTAGTTCCTGTATCCTCTTTCGTAACTTATCAACCTCTAACTCTGCCTCCCTTCGTCTAATGCCAAGGCCCATCAAATCAAAAACAGTAACGTCAAGTCAAGTCGTATGGTTTCACACATAACCCAACAAGTCCAGTCCATTTGAGTGATGGAAGGGGGCTGAGTAGAAGTTTAGTTGACATCCTGGCGTTGACATGGAGGTCGAGCTTGTGATGACGGATGATTCGCCGGAAACAAAAGAAAGCAGGGAAACTGTTGTGGGTACATCCGATCAATGTAAGAAGGGATATGTATGGTGCGTTCGTACATTTGTTTCCGGACTTGATGAATGATCAGTTAAAATTTTCAACTTTTTCCGGATGAAATATGAAACGTTTGTGAAACTCAAGGATCTAGTTTGTGATCAAATAGTGAAGGAAAAGAATAACTATCGACACTCCATACAACCAGAGCATCGATTAGCCATATTCTTAAGGTAAGTACACACGTATAATATTGGTACAAGTCATGTTAATAGTTACTGAACACATCATACGTACATACACACAAAGTAACATTGTTAAGCACCACAGTATATGCACAGTGCTTCGAAGTGCACACAATAGTGTCTTAAATGTTCATACGTGCATGCTTGATAACACTATTAAAGCGACATACTCATAGCTGTTTGTGCATGTGTATATTGAGATAAGCAAACTTGAAACATGAACAGACGTTGATGCCACTGTTATTAGTAGTTAGTATTAAGGTTGTGCATCTGGTGTATTAAAAAGATCAGGTGGAAAGAAAGAGGATGAAGTTGGATATTTCGGCACTGGGCATTGTGAGCTCTGAGAAGAGTATGAAGACTGTAATGAATCATAGATAATGTCTGAATGTCAAATAGGTTGCAGTTTACGTTGAAGAAGCTGAGCTACCTCTACTTTAATGTTAAGGTTCTCAATGGGGTTCAACTGTTTAGTTTGTGGCAGTAAACTCTTGAAATATAAGATATCTGGGTCATTGTTGTCTGCAACGGTGGATGAAAGTTTGTCCAGCTGTTGTAAGTACCGGCTATCTACATCGTCTACAGAACATACTTTTCTTTTCTTCGGACGTGAAAGTGCAATTCCAGCGATGGGTGTTAGATGTCGTCGTGTGGCCACTCTGTGTTGCTCTGCATTGCCTAATGCTAATGTTTCACAACTAATATTACTGTCATCCTGATTCGCACAACTATCAATCCCAACTGTTTCCTCATATTCTCCAACGGCTTGCATAGAATCCATCGTCGTCGTTGTCTGGTCACTGCAGTCTGGGATATTCCCTATTGTTTGTCACATTTGTAAGCTGTCTTCTATGTAACACAGCAATGAAAAGAAGGGCCAGGTCACATGTGTCTCGTCTGCCTGGGATCCTGAAGGTGTTGTCTTTAGTTTGCGGCGTTCCTTCATGTAGTTACTTCTCAGGTTTTGCCATTTGCTTTTCGCCTCCACATCTGAAACAATAGACTGTAACATTGGTGTATAAATCAAATTGAATATTACGTAGAAAATGTTATTGATATTGGCTGCTATATATCTATTTGTATGGTTTTCATTTTAACAGCTTTGTGGTTTGATTTGCTTCTTATAATATTCTACGTTTTGTTATGATGTTTTTTTTTTTTTTCAGGTATTTGGCAATTGGCGAAAGTTTTACATCCCTCGCTTACACTTTTCGTGTGGGGGTGAGTACTGTTCATGACGTCGTTCTGGAACTGAATAGAGCAATATAGAACATTTTGCGACCAACGTACATGCCTGTATCGACTGCTGAGGACTGGCTCAGGGTCACGGAATCATTCAGTGAAGTGTGTCACGTGGTAAATTGTATCGGCAGCATTGGTGGAAGACATTGTTAAATAAGATGTCCTCCACATGCAGGTTCACAGTATTTTAATTATGAACATTTTCACTCCATCATTTTATTGGCCATCGCTTATGCACATAGCAACTTCATAATGATTGATGTTGGTGGTTATAGCAGAAATAATTACAGTAGCATATTCAATGCATCATGGGAAAGCCATTTGTATGCAACAAACTCCACATCCCTACTTCTCGAGAAATTTATGGTGCAATGCAACAATCCCGTTGTAACCGGCCCATAGCCTTTAAATGTAAATAAATAACATATATCATAAATGTAAGTTAGGTTAGGATAGTCGTAGGAAGCCACTTGAAATTGCATTGTGATTAGGATTGTTTGTTTTATGTGTCTCAATTGCAAAATTATGTTTAAAGTAATTAATGTGTAATTTAGTTTTGAGTACTGACGAGAGGTGCAGTAAGACCAGAGGATTGTGGCATTGTGTCACGGCAGATTAACGCTAAACACAGCAGAGGAGGGAAAGTTAGGAAAACATGGGGGGAAAGCGAGCAAACAGCCTTGAGCCGATGAGGGGTGCGCAGCTTGGATCCTGAAAATTAGGGTACCGAGAGGCGTGGTTACGCCCACCCCCCCTGCTGTGCAATTTAATATTAACTTTATAATTAGTCATCAGAATTTTATAAAAATTTTTAAAATAAGTTAAAAGGAATGTTAATGTGTGTGAATTTTAAAAAGATGCATTAAATTGATACGGAGGAATGGCAGGGTTTGTTGTCGCCATCACCCACGAGAGATGCGATTGGCTGAAAGTTAAAAGGGGGCGGTCCTAGGAGAGTTTCATCATGTAGGCATGAAGGCGAAAGTTAAGGGATTTCGACGGTGACTTCTGTGAAGTGTGGGCGCATCTCGTGGAGCCACCGCGGGTGATTGTAGTAAGCCGCGTATATAGAGGGACTCCGGCGACAATCTCCACGAAGTGTGGACGCGTCGTGGGGAGCCACCACAGCCGATTGTGGTCAACCGCGTATATATAGGGACTCCGTGGGTGACCTCCGTGAAGGGTGGACACATTGTGTGGAGCCACTGCGGACGTTAGTGGGAAGCCGCGGAGAAAACCGACTTCTGCTGCAACCTTCACGAAGAGTGGATGCGGGTCGATTCGTGGGAATTCGCGAGAAGCCGCATATAAAACTGATTCTGGCCGCGACTCACTAAAAGTGCGATATTTGTGGGAGGTCGTGGTTAAAAAGCCTTAAAACGATACTCAGTATAGCATATCATCTCTCGTGGGACTGACGGAACAATTTCAGTGTTCTTAAGTATCGAAGTACATAAACGGATGGTGTTTTTAATCAATAATAGTAGATCCCCACACAACATTAAAAGAAAGAGAGAGGATATAACACAGTATTATTTTGTTGGTGATGAGGCCTTCCTGCTTCGCGCCAATTATATGAGACCATACGCGAGAAGACAATTAGACATTCGTAAATGCATAGTTAACTACAGACTTTCCGTTGCACTTCGCACTGTCGAATGCCCTTTCGGTATACTGTCCAAAAAGTTTGGTATTTTCCAGACACCAATTGCAAATGCTGTTGAATTGGCAGAGGTCTCGATTAGAAGTGCTTGTGTTTTGCATAACTATATCAGACAAAGTGAACAGGGCAGTGTGTTCGAAAATAGATTTCTTGAACATATGCGAGACGTCAACGAGCTTCGCCCTCTACACCATACTGCCGACCGGAGAGGTAGTTTACATGCGATTAGAATCAGGGACTCTTTGACGAACTACTTCAACTTGCCAGCAGGTGCAGTACCTTGGCAAAATGATCATATTGTTAACGTCCTTTGATATATTTATGTTGTACAATAGCATGTTACGTGATACCATTATTACTGCTACACAGAAGACATATGTGCTACTTTTACATGGGCGACTTCAGCCGGGCAATAGCAACAACAGCCTTTCGATTCATACATTCCAATATATAGGCTACTACGTTATTATCAATGTAACATCGTACTGATCAATTTATTATAAATTATGCAGTGCTGGTTGCAGCGAATAATGTAAACATGTAACACATGGAAGTTTGTCTGAATAAATATGTAGTATTTTAGCTTACCAGTGGTGTTTAAATGCTCTCCAATTTTCTGCCAAACAGAAGCAATGTGGTCTCTGTTGTGATGTGTTGGCTTCTTAACATTTTAAATCTCTTCACGTTCCCTCACTAATTCTATTAATTTTTCACAATCCATTTCACTACCGGACACACGCATTGTGCACTACGAGTGTTGACAATAAAGGACTGGCGTGACTTTACGGAAAGTCAAGACCGGCTTGGTTCTCCTTCGACTGGACTGGACTGGACTGGTTGTGACCGGGTGTGACTGAGATGCTGCCAATGTGAATACAAGATGCGTGCGCCCACACAGCACAAGGAAGAGTTCATATGTTTGATTCTCCTGTTGACGCAGCTCGCTGGATTTGACGTGACTGGACACCCTTGACGGGCTTAGTGTGTACACAGCCTTAGCCTTTCCTCCTCACATTCCATCCGAGCTGTGCTGTGGAACTCTGCTAGTCCTCCCTTTGTCCTCTTTAAATCCCTCTTTAGCTGCTCTACTCTCTACCAATCTTCCCAATCTATTCTCCCCACTTATTTCCTTCTTAACTCTCTCGATTCTCCCCTTTACCTCTATCGCCTTGTTCATTACCTCCACTATTCCATCCTTCCACTCTACCTCTCTCCTAGACCCCCCAATCCTTCGAGTATATTACCCCCAGGCAAATCCCTCAGTATGGTCAAAGTCCAATCACGCCTCATTTTAATAATTTCCTTACCTATCTGTGTGCCTATCTCCATTCTACCCATATCCTTCCTACTGCTTTTCCCTGCCACTGCATCAACCAATCCCCTGCCCCCATCCTCACACTTAACACACAACCATTCCTTTCCTAGAAACCCCAGATCCTCCTACATTCCTAAACAAGATACATGGAACCAGTTCATACACCTGTCACACTGAAAACTACTTTCCCCAACTTTCCATACCTTCCTACAGCTTCCACACTTACATTTCCGCTGCCCCATTATTTTTCTCGAGTCCAGTCACAACACTTTCTACTCCCTGAACACTCTTAACAACAACCCACAAAGGAAACCACTACCCTTGGAATATTACTTTGCAAATGTAATTATAGAAAAAATAAACTATTTATTTAAAATTGTAATTTTAGACTAAGAACTAATTAAAAAATTATAATTTGGCTATCAACACAATGTGACGCACAGCTAGCCCGCCATCTTTAATCCATGCAACCACAGTCCACAACAAACAGCTCGCCCTGCACTAGCCCACAAACTCAAGCCCAATCTATAATATTAAAAGTAATGTAAGATACTTTATAATTAATATTTACAGCTGTACAGCCTTACAAACACTATATAACAATAAAAAAACTTTGTTAGAACACACAACACAACCTCTCATCCAGACACGGCAGCCATGATCCTGGTATTGATTCACTTAGTAAAATCCATCCTGTTCTTTTTTATTTTATCATACCACTTTCAAATAATACATTTTAAAATGTACTTCTCCTGAATACATATTTATTTCACAGCATCACAAATTAAGAAATATTACACAAAACCACATTTTGACGGTATAGAGAAAATTTAATTAAAGAAAGGCTGCACACAATACAGTTTGACCCAGTCAGCTACTTTACACCGCCTTTATCCATTATATTCCAAATGTTTTCAGAAGAGTTATTCCAATATCTTATGTTATATATATTTTTATTCAGTTGTACAATCTGAAACTAACATGTATTTATGTAAAACTCAATACGATAACAGTTAAAACAACTAACCTGTAACTCTAATAAGTACTTCATTAATTTGCATGGTTCTATTTCACATTGCAACACTCCTTTTTTCTACATTCTGGATCACTGACTTGAGAATCAACAAGCGCTCCCAACTTAACTAAACTGTCGTCGTAGTTACCATTACAGTTACCTATATTTCATTCTTACAGTGCTTATCACACACCCGAACACGTTAATAAATGTTCATAATCCACTAAAATGCTATTCTTTTCGCTATGAAGTTACCTGTAACACTTATATGTGTGTGTGTGTGTGTGTGTATATATATTTATTTATATTTATATAATATACTTATATATATGTGTGTGTATATATATGTATATTTTTTTTTGCGATGCAAATTATATTTGTTCAGAGTTAGTCCTAGAAGTTTAGAAGTTAAAGTGGTTCATAACTGGAGTCTCAGTAAAGGAGCTGTGTCTAGTCACTTGCATGGTAAAGCCGTGGAATCACGTACCCCTTCATTCACTCGTCTCCTGTGACAGTTTAGTTTAGATTAGTATAGGTTAAAGTTAGTTTAGGTTACTGGTACCAAATAATGCTGTTCACATAATCAAAGAATAGTTTTGTTAGTTTAATATGTGACACTGGGTACTTTGTGAACTTGTGGCGTGCTAAGTATTGGTGCGTGTTCAGATAACTGAAGCGACTTCACTGTGTAAGTGCCTAGCCGCAAATCTGTAAAGATCCTGCTATATTGGGACAGAGGTATGGCTGGCTGTCTGTGGCCAGCCATTGCCAATTTTACGTCTTGATTGGAGAATGTGACCATGACATCAGAATCGTTTTGTTGTCTGTGTCGATGTTGTTGGCGGAGTGGCTAGTACTTTGACCAACAACTAGCAGACCGTCCACTGACTATCAATCTTTAGGTGGTCATCACACAGTGTTTTCGTTAACCATATATAAGTGTCAAGCCAGTTCTCATGCATAATTATATACAAATAACAAAAAATATGATAATAATTGAGCTGTTGTAAGTAATAAAAGAAATAAGTTTGATGAAAAAACATAAATTTTATTTTTAAAAGGCTGAAATTGTATAATGAGTAAATATTAACTAATATCTTTGCTTTAAAAGTGAAAAGTTTTCATTCACATGCATTATGATTTGTACTGAACTGAGTTGAAAATATTTACAGAGACCTTTGCAACAAGATTTTGCAGTATAACAAAAGAAAAGATGAGTCATCGAATAGGTCTGCCATCAGTTTCTTTAATTACTGTCCTTTACAAGCAACTTTTCTTTTACAGTCTATTATATGAGCAAGTACGCTGACATAGTTTTTTGTAGTCCATTGTGCATCATAATTTGATATCTAGGAATATATTTGCTGTTAAAGTTTTTCATCTTTGTGCGCTGAGTAAGCTAATATATATTGTTTTCATAAAAATATATAGGCTGATAAACCAGAGCATGTGATAATGCATCTTGCACACCATAATTTTTTCTTGCAACAAGTTTGACCACGTAGTTGTAGTTAACATCCTTGTCCACTGCAGCTTTACTATAGGTTTGTTCAGTGATGTTGTAAGTAACTAGTGGTTTGTGGGTTTGTGAGCTGTCAGTATTCTGAATTTGGTGCCTAGTACACTGTCCCTGAATGTGTCTCATGATCAAGTAATTCCCAGTTCAACATTCTCTACATGTCACCTTGTGAGGTGGTACAACAGTAACATGTTGGACTTACATTTGGTAGTACACCTAGGCTTAGCATGAAATTCATTAATTAGGTGACCATGAAGAGAAATCTTAGTTTCACCATGATTTTTTTGGGCATGTTTTTCTTTTGGTGTATCCCCACTATACCTTTTGATATTACATGCTCCTATTAGGTCAATTGCCTGGCATGTCACCTAGAAACTTCTGCATTTGCTACTGATTGTAATTTTGACCATAATTTTATTGAGAATGGTAAGCAATTGAAGAAGTAGTCTTGGATAGGGTAAGAAATGTATGTGGTGACGTTATCTATTGAAAACCATTTGAACCACCCAATGCCAACGTGACCATCTGCTTTCCATGCAACTTTGTCTGCTCTTTTCATTGTTGTGTCATTAAGTGTCTTTATTTCAAAGCAGCCAAATAGAGACATTTACTGTTTCCTTACTAAGAAAATGTGGTGTAACTTCCTCTCCATATTACAATATTGCTGTGGAAGTACCTAGGGCAAATAAAAAAAATAGTTTTGTACAAGAAATTTCTGTATGCCACACAAATAATTAAATTCAATAAGTGAACATGTTGGCTTTAAGTACTGACCTTGTTCTGTAACCATAAATATTGCAAGATTGCCAGATGAATGTTGATATATCACAACAGTTTTTTATTAGTAGTAGACAAAATATGCATGTTCTACTCGGAGATACCTCATGAATCTTGGTACACTACGTAGTCAGGGTGATATGGCGATTAATGCCCCATGTAGGCATATGATGTGAGGAGGGTGCTGGGGTGACGGAAAAATGATGATGACACTGACTCAGTAGACAAGTCGGAAAATTAAAGGAATGGACCGGCTAGCAGGGAGAGCTGAGATGAAACAGATAGTGGGATAAAAGGTACACCGCGGAAGCTGCAGGGAAAACCCTTTCAATGATGATGATCCTAGGGTCGACAGACCGACGACCATGGGGCAAGCTACGTACCAGTGGATTTCAGCACCTCTCAAGGATATGTTCTTCGTAGACCTGTCAGGGCCGGTCTTCATGCCACAATACACTCGTAAAATAAATTACACTATGCGTAACTAGGGACGGGATGAGGAACTACTACATAAATAAAAGACTGGGATAATTTCTGTAGTTTACTCACCATAAGAAGCAATTTACTGGTCTGTGTTGAAGGCCAGTACCAGTTGAGTTGGCTGGAAATCAAACCCCTCCAGTGGGTTTCATGAGAAAACAGCACAAAGCTTGTAGTAAAACTTACAGTGTAGAGTTAAGTCCCTGGACGCGGCGGTCGGCAGGGGTCAAGAGTCTCGGGCCAGAACAACAAAAACAATTCCGGTAATGAAAATCTGAACTGCTGTAAAATAAAAATGATTGATACAAAACAGGTGAAGGACCCGGTGTAGGTTAGACATCTGCCTCCTCTCAGTGTCATGCTCCGACTGACTAATGCCTCTCAACCCATGCGAAGCTGTGATCTTGAGAGAGTCTCACTTTGCCCGGCACAAAGTAATTCACACACAAAACAACTCTGTATAAAGATACAAAAATTTACTTGATACAAAATTGACACTGGAAAACTAGTGAAAACATAAACAGAACATTGTTATTCTTCAGAAATGTCTACTGTTCCATATTATGTCATTTTCAAGTGGAAGGATACATAAAACACAGCATAGCTGATGCAACACTGATGTAATTAGATAATGGCAATTGAATATTAAAGAAAAATATTTAAAAAAAACATTTAAAAATCATGACAACCATGATACATCTGAAAAGGTAGGAATGTAAATGTATTTTCTGTGCATCCAAGGCACTGCTGTATTTGTAATAATTGCTTAGCGGTGTGATTGAAAAACATGAAACACTAAAACCATTAACTAAAACAGTAAAATTTACAAATACATTAAAGAAAATACTACACACGCCATTCAAACACGCAAAGCCTTGTCACACATTGCTCCCACCACCCCTGTCTCTTGGTGCTGGGCGAGGTTTTTTTTTTCTCGGGAGTATTCAGTAGATGGCTAAGGGAAGGGGGCACGTTTAGACAAGCTCATAGTATTGCAACATTATGTTATCCAATTTATATATTAACTAGCTGTCCCTTTGCGGCTTCGCCTGCATGTACTATAGAAAAGAGTTACTAACTTTTAATTACGTATTAATTGATGTTGTTACTATATTCTCTATATATCTTTTTATACAACAAATACAAACAGCTTTATCCAGTCCACTTCGCTGAGCATACTTTATTTGCAGAACATCCTTGTTTTTAATTAATCTTTATTTCCCTACAAAATAGCGGCCCAGTTGTGGCTTTGCCTGCGTGAAAGTATGTAAACGGTAACTCTGGATAAAATATGTGATGAAGGCATTTAACAGCTAGCGTACTCAACAGTGAACTATAAATTGTCTTGGCTCTGTGTAAAGAGTGCGTGCAATATGCTCATTTGATGTTATATTAATTCCCATCGCAAAGTCTTGTACGGGATACGAACCCATAACCCCACCCCTCCCACACCACAAACTTTATACAATACCTGAGTGAATGCTTAAAGGCAGGCTGTGATAATTCTTTCGTATGTACAGGCTACAGTCCAAAAAGGTTTTATTTATGAGTAGGTTGGCAAAAAGAAACACCTGTTGAAATAAGTCTCCATGATCATTCTCTTTTTTTCGGGAGACTAACATTTTACTGCTTTTCACATCCTAAATTTTTGAATTTCGTAAAATCCGGAATTTGATTTGTAGATATTTACATAAGCTTCATTGTTATCAAAAAATAATCTCAATATCTTAACGGCTATAAGTGGTACAGATTATTATTCGAAAACACATTTTATTTTTTTAACAGCTTTCAAGGACGAATTTCGAAAAATCCTGAAATTGCTTTTTTGATATTTACACAAGATTTATTTTAAAGCAAAAACAATTTCAATATTTCCACTGGTTTAGGAGATAAGTGGGATTAATTAAAAACACATTTTTTTAAAGAACTTTCAAGGACAAATTTCTAAAAATACTTTTTAGATATTTACTTAAGCATCTTTTTAAAGAAAAAATCACCTCACTATCTGAAATTGTTAAGGAGAAATCACGGATGAATGAAAAACACATTTTACGGCTTTTCACTCCCTTAATTTTCAAATTTCGTAACTTCAAAAAATTTACAAATATGCATTTGTTTGGGCAATATTTTTAAGTTAAAAAAATTATGATAGCTTTCCCGGTTAATGAGATATCAGGGATTCTTTAAGGACACATTTCACCCCTTTTTACCCCCTTAATTTTCAAATTTCGAAAAATCTATTCTTAATGGGTGCCTACTGCGCAAGAGGAAGCTTTCATCAAAATTTCATAGTTATAGGTCCAGCGGTTTGGGCTGTGCGTTGATGAGTTAAGTGAGTGAGCGTATCAGTCAGAACACTTCATTTTATGTATTAAGATTAAGTCAGAAAGAAAAAACTTTGCTAGCATATAACAGTGCACTTGAAGAATATTTTTAAAGCAATACATGGGAAGAATTTAATTAAAAAGAGCACTTGGCCAATATTAAAATTCAAATTGATGAATCAGCATTGCGGGCAAGGTGATGTTTCACCGGCTTGACAATCTACAGAATGCCGAAATAATTCACTGTAAAAATATGATTATGCAGTGTCTCATAGTGCCAGAATAAAGCATAAACAAAGAACGGGTGCAATATATCAGAGTGCAGGATTCTCATTTTTGCCAGCCTGCTAATTTGCAGGTAAAATAATTTCATAAAAATATGAATTTATGTTGAAGGTAGACATCTTGTGAATAAAATGATAGCACACAAAGGTACTTATCACCTTGTGTTGAGCTAGAAACTAAGAAAAAGCATCGAGGGAGTTCATTTGTCTGTGAGAAAGATCCAAATTTTTACCAGACAGTAATGTATGCAATTGAAAAATAATTTTTCTTAAAAATATAAATTTACATTGAAGTTATAGGTCTTATAACAATTGATGCAGGTGAGCGGGTAGTCTGTCAGCGAAGGTGCAGAGGTAGGGCAGAAGGATGGTTAACATGGGTGACCAAGCTGCCTCCGAGGCACTGTCAGCTGTCTCTCTCGTCAGACTCTCCCCACCTTGCAGTGACGTGCAGTGTGGGAAACTAGTGCTGCACTGGAGGCTGAGTCTCTACAGCAGGCGTAGCCGAAAGAGGATGGGAGGAGGTCACGACAATGGGGTGTTGGTCCCCATGGACAGAAAAGCATGAATGTGTCGAGGTAGGGAGTTATGTTGGCGGGTGGGGATGGGGTTGAGGCGGGAGCTGGGATTGAGGAAGGGGTGAGAAGGAAAGTGGACACACACAAGTGGAGACAGCAAAGCCAGTGGAACTATGCTGTGGCCGTTGAGTGGGGGTGCCACGTAAGGCAGCGGCGGAGACTTCCCTTTGAATCCAGTACACCCCTGTCTTAGGATCCCTAACATCCAGCCAGTGTCTTCTGTTTAAGTTTGGCGAACTGCTGCTTAGTCTTCAACTTCCTATCTGATTACTAATGCGTAGCCTGACTGTGGCTCAGTTGGAGGTGAACGGGATTGTATTATTGAGTGGAGTATCCCCTAGGATCACCAGTATGGCGACGATACTATTGTTGGTGCTGGGCAGGCAGACTTGTAGAAGAGTGCAAGAAGTGTTGCCTCAACATGCCCGTACCGGTAAGCCTTTTCAAGTCTTCCAGTCGTAAGCCAAAACCAGTCACTACTCTGGAAGTGCACGGTAAATTATTCAGCCTCCTGAGTGTGTTATGAAAAAGCCTGGGAGGCATGCTGCTTACGCCTCCTCCAGACATTAAAATTACTTATGACGGACTGAAAACCAAACGCCCAGGGCGATCCGAGTGGATGCCAGGTCGTAGATGCCTTAAGTGGGGTGTAGGGTAAATGGGATAGCCAACAGTGGGTAGGAAAGGTAAAGTAAGTGAGAGAGATAGGTTATAGAATCTGCGTAATTTATTGGCAAAAGTCAACAATGGTTAAACACCTTGTGCCTAAAAGCCTGAACGGCAGGTAGTAGTGAAGGCAGAGGAGCACTAGTTCTAGTAGGGAGAGTCGTTGAGGCGGGCCTCGACGTCTTGTGAACTGGCTCGTGGACGGCGTAGCGTACCAGCTGGCTGAGAAGGCACTCACGTTCGTGAGGGGGCGCTCCTGTAAGGGGTCCGGCGGTTGCTGGTCTTTTGAGTCTGTAGCTGTAGCTTGAGGTACTGTGGGGATAGAAAACTCAACCACAGCAGATACTGAAACTTAGTAATGAGAATTGCTATTGTCTGGAGTGGTAGGTGAACTGCAACTGAAGCTTCGGTGGATAATGTTGTCTCTTATATACCCTCTTCGGGGTGGTCTTTAATGATGCCTGGCCGCTTACCTAAAGAAAGATGGCACTGATGCGAGGGGTGGTTCCTCCCTCTCCTATTGTCTTCCGTGCACTGTGGGTGGCATGCTTACAGGTGGCAAAACCTCTCGTAGAAAATTTTATGTTCAAAAATCCTTGCCCTTGGTTTCGGAAGTGAAGAACAGTTAGGGAAGGGTTAAGAAGGTTTTAAAATATTCTTGGCATCAGGGTAGAATGCAATGACGTGTGTGGAAGTAATTAGGGTTGATGGGTGGATGAGGGTGGCTTCACAGCACTGGACTCTGTGAGCATTCATCAAAATTATAGAATGTTAAGGTACTTATCTATTCTTGTTTGTAAATGTACGTTGAAGGTAAACATTGTACGAATAGTCTGCTAGTATGATATGCCAGAAAAAAAGATTAAACACAGAGCAAAACACAGTTAATTAGTGAGCTGGATTTGCATATTTATGTACTTAGTAACCTAATTTACAAGATTGTTAAATATTTTTTGGTAAAAATTAAAATTTGTTTCGAAATGCAGTAGTAGGAAAGTGATGGCCAGTTAAGTTATTCATTGCTAAAAAAAAGATAAACTCCTGTTGGGCAACTTTTTAAGGAAAGGGAACTGAATTGTACTGGTCTCATAACAAGGTAGTAAAATTATTTGTCGTCAGAATATACATTTTATTTTGAATTATGGACGTTGTCTTTTCCTTCACTTTATCAGTAGTCAGCAGCATATCGTGTGCAATCAAAAATTGAAAGACTTTGTTTCCTGTGACCTTAACTATGTTTACAATATATTGGTAATAAGACAAATACGTCTTGCATACATTTTTCGACTTTAAATGGTTAATCTGTGACTGTAAGTCCTAACCATTCTGGAGTAATGAGGTTAAACTAAATAGAAATAATAAGAGAACGAGAAATCACATAAGCGAATGTTTCGCTGCACATATAACAAATGGGAGTGAACAAGGAGGAGGGACTGGGAGGAAGCCAGTGAGACGCTGTTTGATTGTAGCTGTTCTTTGAACACTAGTGTGGGTTGTATATTTCTCAAGAAAAAATTAATTCATTTGTGGCCATTGGAAATGCATCAAACTACTTTTCCTATTTTCTTTCAAATACTTTTTTGTGTGCTAGATTTTTTAATTTTTCATGTTACTGAGGATTTTCACCTCAAGGATGTTGTTGTTGTCGAGATCATAATTTGCAGTAGGCTGTAATAAACTGTAAGTTATGGCTATGCAGTACAAAAGTCAGGGATGCGAAAAATAATAATATTTAGGTCCATTTTTTGAAATATTACAAAGTTTCTATAATTTTTGACTGATATTTTATAATCCAAGTAATTGAACTGTAACAGGAATTACACATCAAAACATATTTCAATGGTTATCAGGCCCATACCGGCAATTTTATCTGCTTATTTTTTTGTGTTTTAATATGTGTAATTCATAATGTAGATGCATAAAACTACTGTGGAAATACTTAGTGTAGCTTATCTTTCTTTTTTGCAATTTATTTTTACAGGTACATTTTGGCCATTGAAAATACTAGAGACTTAGAAGACTATCTTAAGACACTCTTGGATTTCAATAATCCTCATCATCGAAAATTTTATTCTGAACTGCTGGAGAGAAGACAAGAAGGTATAATATGGTTTTAGATGTTTGAGTAAGAGCAATTTTAAGTAAGTGTGGAAACTTTGTTTTTGATTGCCTATTTTGAACCATGTTGCAATCTGCGTGAACCTTTGCATAAATACCCAGAAAACAGCTGTTCGTCATGTGAAAAAAAATTGTAACATTTAGTGCATTAAAACAACATGAATTTAATTTATGTACTTAAAATATTGTTACAATTAATAATTCCTCAACTATCAGCAAAATTAGTACTGCAAGCATTAAAAAACTGTAAAGGAAGAAATTAGTTTTATATACCTTGGTACTGCACAGTAAATTAACTCTTTATCTTTTTGGGGTCTAGATGTAAGGTTCCATTCAAGAGATAAGAGAAACATACAGACGGAGCATAATGTATGTGTTAGGGTGAGGAGTATGAGGCCTTGAGAATGAAGGGGGAGGAGCCGATCCACCATTTTGGTTACTGAAAAGTGTTGTTTACTGCCATAGCAACATGTATAATGTGGCTGTTGGTTAGTCAACCACAACCTCACTTCTCAATACACCTGCAGGAGCAGCTAGTTGCACTCTCATATTGCTAACTTAATAAACAAAGTGGGCTTGGCCTCAGTCACTGTCTATGAAGGTAAGCTGGACACTGAGGAATAAAATGTGGCTCCTTTTTTGTCGCAGCGCTAGTAGTCTTTTAGTGGAAGGTTTGTCTTGTTTTGTATTCGGCTTAGTAAGTTTTCACAGCTTAAAATGTGTAGTTATCAGAATTGTCAGTATTATAGAAGAAAAAAAATTGAAACTCCAGATAATATATATACTGTTTTGTATTGGAACACACTTTGAACAGTAAAATTTAGTTTTTCATGCTAACACACATTTCAACGATTCAAAACTTTTATGGGGCAGGAAAGAATAGATTTTGTTTGAATGTGTTTACTAAAAAAATAATACATAATATTTTTTTTATATAAACAGTTCCACGCACATGCCACTGTATTTATGGATATGGAACGTTTATCTACAATACCGGCTTACCATATTATCATCATTTTATATAAACAATTATAAAAATTGAAATATCACCAGATGTAAATGATGCAAATCTACCTCTAAATTACTACTAGCACTCTATGGCAAAAGGGAGTCACTCTCTCTTGCTGGAGAGCGTTGCGCAGTGTTAAGACCTCTTCCTATTAGACTGTGGTCTCAGTACGGTGAATGCTCCATCTGTATTTTTCTCTCATCCCTGGTTCTAATGACATTGGTATATTTAAAAAATTATCTTGATTCATTCTTTTTTTAATCATGTTAGCAAATATAAATTCGTAAAATTTTTTTTTTACTTTTGCGTTAATTTTATACTCCTTACAATGTGTCTGCTTGAATGTTTGTGAATGTAGACGCACATATAATATTTAATACAGCTTCCAGATATAAATTATCATTAGTTTGCTAACATGTAAAGATGTTATGTGCTTGATTTACGAGAAAAGAATGAGGGTGCATTAACCGTAAGTAGCTAATGCCTGTTCACAAGTGTATAGAACAACTATAGACTACCATTTCACTGTAATTATGTATTTTTTAATTAATTTAATTTTTTATGAATAAAAACCAATATAAACTTAAAATCAGTTTATAATGTTTTCCCACTGTGGGATTGTTCCATACCAAATCGACCAGAAAAAAAGTAATTTTTGGCAACACCATCGCAAAATTCAATGAAACTTAGTGAGTTAGCGAGAAAGTGCATTTGTAAAGTTACAGCCCCCCAGTGAGTGATACTTTTTTGTAGCAGGGTTGCCAATTTGTTGTAAAAGTGGCATTTTTGCTGTGCAAGGTCCACAAAAAAATTCATATAGAAACTTCCTTTGTTGTTAAGCTAGACCCTTGATGTAGACTTTAATGGAATGCTGGAAAAGTACATTTTAAGATAAAACTATTTCCCCAAATTGTAGTAAAATATTTTTGTTCAAGGTCATACTTCATGTAACATGTGTCCTTGAAAATATTAAAAAGTTAATTAAAAAAAAAATGTTTGTAGGTACTTTTGACAGTTAGTGGCATAAGTTTCATTATGGGGGATTACTGACGAGGGTTACAGTGGAATTGAGCCACGTCTTTACCAAATATTCTCTGAGCTAGTTCAGACCAGTGTGTATTCCCTTCAGTCGTAGTGCGGCTTTGTCATTGACAGCAATGCAACACTTTTAGTGTGAATTCCTTAAGTTTAGATATGGAGAAGAATTACATAAATAAATAGTGCTATAACCCATGTAATATTTAAGGTCACAAAAGCAGCAGAAAACAGTTGAGAAATGTCTTCCAGTGGATGGTCCAGAAACAACCACACCTACAGACTTGACATTACAGACTTGACAGAAGATTCGTATATGATTCATGTTGGAAACAATTCTCATCAATAGCAAGTTCAAGTACTACATGTGCGGAAGTGGGTTGCAAAGTAATGAAAATGTGTTCTGCAATTCAAGAAAGAATATATTTAAAATCTGTGCATGAGAAGGAGCAGTGTCACAGGAAAAAAACTGTGATGAAAAATATTACAACAACTGAGGAAAGAGTTTAAAAAGGCACACAGAAAGATGTATGATAGTGTAAATTTTTACTATTTTTACCCAAAGACTGGAGTATTAGCAAAACACAGAAATAGTTCCCAACTGCAACAAACTACGTGATACGAACATCAAAGAAGTTAGTGAAGGAAAGGGCAATAATGGCATCACCAAATCCAAGGGGTCACGGTGGCAGAATGGTCATATCATTCACCTCCCACCAAGGCGAACCGGGTTAGATTCCCAGTGGGATCGGTCCCTGGATTTTTGCACGTGGGAATCGTGCCAAACAATTCTGCTGGTCAGTTGGTTTTCACTGTGATATCCCATTTCCCCCGCCCTTTCATTCCGACACTGCTCCATACTCACTTCATGTCATGCCTCACAAGTGCTAAAGACCTCAATGTTTAGTCCTGATCAAATTCTTTCTCTCACCCACCCATCCGTCCACTCACCCACCCACACACTCACCCACCCACACACTCACCCACCCACACACTCACCCACCCACACACTCACCCACCCACACACTCATCCACCCACACACTCATCCACCCACACACTCACCCACCCGCCCATTTACACTTTCTCACTCGCTCACTCACCCACCAAATTCGAAACCTGGAAGAAATCTAGAGTGCAGTGTTGGTGATACTGTTCAAAAATTTTGTTCAGATGACAGTAAAAGCAGAATGATGCCTGGTAAGAAGGATGTTGTAACAATTAAAATTGGTGATACCAAAGAACGTAAACAAAAGAGGCTCCGTCTAAACAATCTGACTGAGGTATATGCCTTGTGTTTGCGTCAATAATAACACAATTCTTCCGGAGGACCATAAGAAAATTTTTATTCTTTAGCATCAATTAGCACTATTTTATTATACTACTAAAACACACAACTTTCATATTGACACGCCATAGAGAACAACCAAAACAAGAGCTCTTTCCAACTACCAAAATATAAATAATAATCAACATGCTGCCCACCTTGTTACAATCTAGTTGCAAATTACACACAAACAACAGTTAGTCAAGAGACACAAACAATAGTTAATCAAGACACACAAGCAAGCATACAGATAAACACAAGAATTGAGTAAATTTACAATAAGATTGGTCAATTCCTTTACATTAAAGTTATCCCCCAAGTCAATAGTGTTTGGTGGTAGGTAAGGGGCACAATTTAATGACTGGACGTTGAAGCACACTGGTAGCAATCTTCACAGTAGCTACTCTAGGAACTCCATCAGATCCAGGATGCAAAGCTACAATTCGAGCAAGACACCATTTAAGAGAAGGCACTTTACCTTCCTTAATTATCACCAATTCTCTAACCTTAGGAGGGGTGTCACTTGTGGTCCACTTGCGGCGCTGTTGGAGGGTGTAAAGATATTCCTTACACCACCGCTTCCAGAAGTCTTGAACTGTCCATTGAATCATCTGCCAACGATTCAAGCGAGTAAGATTAAGAAGCGAGACATCAGGTTCTGGGAAGGTAGTAATTGGTTGTAATATGAGGAAGGGAGCGGGAGTAAGCACTTCTAGATCAGAAGGGTCAGAGATAATTTCAGTCAAAGGAGGAGAATTGAGAACCTCTTCTATGCGAGTCAATACAGTGAATAACTCTTCATATGACAGAACTTGGTTTCTAATAACTTTGGTGTGGTAGCTCTTTACTGATTTCATACCTGCCTCCCACAAGCCTCCAAAATGTGGTGCAGCTGGGGGATTGAAATGCCATACTATACCTACCTTACTCAGAGCGGAACCAATTTTATCACTATGAGGAGTATGTATGAATTTGTACAGTTCAGCCAATTCTCTAGATGCTCCAACAAAGTTACTTCCGCAGTAACTATACCTATGACTTGGTCTCCTGCGTCTTGAGATGAAACGTTGGAAAGCAGCTAGGAACAGTGCAGTGGACAGGTCGGAGACTAGTTCTAGATGCACGGCTTTTGTAGACAAACACACAAACAAGCACAAGTATGCTTTTGTGGACTTGGATCCTTTTGCTCGAGTCATGGTGACATAAAAGGGACCACCATCATCCATTCCAGTGTGTTGAAAAGCTTTCACTTGTTGCACTCGAGGGACAGGAAGCTTGCCCATTTGTGGTAAGAAGGGAATGGGCCTAGTGCGGACGCATTTAACACACTGTCGCAAAGTTTGCCTGATTGTGGACTTAGCAGACAAAATCCAGAATTGTTGGCTGAGTATTGATTGCAGAGCACGAGGACCAATGTAAAGGTGAATGTAATGATAATGATTGATTATCTGAGTAGTGACAGCATGCTTTTTGGGTAGAAGTATAGGATGCTGGGTACTATATGGAAGATCTACATGACTTAGCCTTCCGCCCACACGGTGAAGACCTGTGGTTACCTTTAAATGGGTTCAATGCATGAAGGGATGTTGAACTCTGTTTTCTCTTTTCTATTGCTGTTATATCTGCTGCAAATACAGATTGAGCTTGTTGGAAGCAAATGTGAAGACTCCTCTCGAGTTCCTGTACTGTCAATGATCCTAATGACCTTTCGTTTCTGGGTAGTTTACAATTCATTATAAACCTTAAACAATAAGCAGTGACACATAATTTTCCTAGAGTGGATTAACGAGCAACTAAGTCCTGTAACTTCGGGAAACCAAACCGACAATTATAAATACACAAATATATAATACTCCCGGGGAGTCATATCGGGACGAGGGTAGGGAGGGACATCTAACCCAAACAACAGAATAACTGGAGTCAGAATGTCATACGACACAGTATTAATAACAAATATACAATATTACAGAGATACATATGAAAAGACGTTCGGCGAAGGAAGGGACCTACCCGGAGGCATAAAGACCATAGGAAGTTGCAGTTGCTTACCTAAGCTCAGGAGAGGATGTGTCGCGGTCGAGGCGTCATTGCTCACTAGCCTGGCACACAGGAGGCCAGTCCACGCCCACTCAGGATCGCAGGGGAGGAGGGAGCGGTGCGCGCGCAGGCGCAGAAGGGGGAGGGGGGAAGGGGAGACGCTGACGTTACCAGTCACCAACATTGCGGCGGGGGCGAGCGGAGGCGGAGACCCACAGCCTCAAGCACCAGCATGTCCAGCCCAACTACCAGGGAAGTTTGGGGCCTTCACAACTCCCCCCCTTCAAATCTTCCTTCCTCCAAGATGATTTCAAACAGTTGTCACAGAGTAGTAGCAGGAGGGGGGGCGTGGGAGCCGATCAACAACCAGCGGCCGGAGTAACAGCAAAACCAAGTCCATCTTGCACGATGACCACATTGCCTACCTTCCAACAGGAAGCTCCCATCCGAGCATTAGGCACTCCAAAGCAGTAGTGACCATTAGGGGAGGTCAAGCACTCCGAACTGCCGCATGTACACCAGACCAGGCTCGCCTCACTCTGGTACCATCATAAGGTGACAACTGCCAGCGCTCATCGAAGGTCAGGGAAACCGCTCCGCACCAGCGGAGGAACATGAAACCGAGACAGACAACTTAGAATCAAATAAGCCCCTTGTAATCACATCTGAGCCGACTAAAATAACATCACCAATAAATATGTAATACTTAATAAATCACAGCCAAAATAGTTTACACAATAATTCACAACCAATCTAGAACAATATAGTTCACACATTAACAAGAAAATACCTGCATAATGACAACCATTAACAATACCACATTATAGCCAGATATAATTTAAACAATCAAAAACAACTCAATGTGCACTGGCCAGAATTAGAATATAGATATAATATGCACAAGGCTGATTAAATACTAACCAGTGGCTACATTACTTAAAATATTCAAAACAATCAGCCAAATAATACTGTTCACCAAGGCATACGCGTACACAATATAACAATGATATTACCTTAATCTACCTTACCCTTGAGGGCTCTAACATAAAACTTAGTCTATCTTAACTCACTAATACTAAATATCCTAAAATAACTAACATTCCACATTCATCCTCACATTCATTCCATGTTAGTTATTAACTACTTACATCACTAGCACTACACTATTCGATACACTAGTCCAGTTACACTAATGACAAACATAAAACACACACAATCCTAAAACACGTCGGCAACAACATTACAACCTTACACAAACACCAACGAAGCGCACAACACATAGACTGAACTACACCCGCAACCCGCCGGCTTACCTATGTTCGGGCGGCGCCTTAGAGAAGATCCTCCTAATCATTGGTTTCTGGAACTTTCTTGACATGACTGACGTGGGCCTTCCTCGTGAGTTCCTGTAACAGGGTCTTGCAGAAGCAGGGTATTAGGCCCCAGTAATCGACAACACCCGCAATGGTCCAACAAAGGGAGGCTGCAATTTATTGGTCGTCATAGCGGCACGTGAGGCCAGCACATAGGTCAGACAAAACACCATGTCCCCTACTGCAAAGTTAGCAGGAACCCGTCCCATATTGACCCGCTTTTGCACCTGCCTCTTAGCTTTGACGAGATGACCAGCCACCTCATTAGACAACAATTCGCGCTCAGCGTCAGATAAAGGAAGAGACGGGGTAGTGATGCCCCACACATTAAGCAATGGATGGATGAGATCCCGGCCGAGAAACACTCTGGCAGGGGAGGTCTTCGTAACCCCGTGAATTGAGGAATTGAACCCAAGGGTTGTGAGGTCATGGTCTTCATCCCACAATGCATGGTTGGCACTGTAAAGCGCGGTGAGGGCAATCTTTAAATTGCGGTTAAACCACTCAACGGTATTGCCACAAGGATAGTAAGGGCTGCTCGTATAGTGCCTAATTGCCCAATGGTGGCACATATCCCGAAACTTCCTAGCTCCGAAATACGGAGCATTATCTCTGGCCAAGTTAACAGGAGCCCCAATCAATTTGGCAGTCCTATTCCTCATAGGGAGTAGAAACACAAATTTGGAAAATACATCCAAAACGATGAGAAGACACACATTTAATTTCCGAGAACGAACTACTGGACCAAACACGTCAATATGAACAGTCTCCCAGGCATAGGAGACTTCCTCCACAGTATATAATCTTACATGAGAGTTCTGCGATGGCTTTGCTCTGTTACAGTCGTTACACTTCGCTACGAAATTCTTCACATCTTTCCTCATTCCTACCCAGAAGAACCGAGATGCAATCTTCCGATATGTTCCTTCCCTACCTGAATGCACATCAAATGCTGAGGCATGATAATAGGTGAGAATTTCCGACCTATAAATTTCCGGGACAACCACTAGACACAGACGCCGAGCTCTCCCAACAAAACAAAGCAAACCGTCTTTTAGTCGGTACAGCGACTCTTCTCCCAAGGCAATCCGACGCTCCAATTCACAACATTCTTCATCCCGTTCTTGGAGCACAAGCAAAGGCATTACACGAGGAAATAAGTTCCTCCTCAGTATCAGGCGCGAAATCCTCAGCCGCAAACATTCTCGACAAATTATCGGCAAAAACATTGTCCCTTCCAGGAATATGCTTAACCTGGAAACGGAATAGAGTCAGACGATGCGCAAGTTTTCTGAACTCTTGGGAATGGGACAGTAACCAAATTATAGCCCGGTTGTCTGAAAACAAATCAAACTCTACAGTGTCCAAATAATCAGAGAACCTGGACGTCCTAAAAACACAAGCCAACACCTCCTCTTCGTACGCGCTAAGTTTTCTTTCTGGGTTTGACATGAGGCGACTCGCAAAAGCTACAGGGACAACAACCCCATCACGCAGCTGACCCAACGCCGCTCCCAACGCCTCTGATGAAGCGTTGACATGCAACACAAATCGGGCTTAAAAATTCGCAAGATGTAAAACAGGGCTTGATGCGAGAAATTTATTCATGCGTTTCAATGCTTGCTCCTGGTCAACGCCCTAAACGAATGGTTGGTCCTTTCGCTTCAATAGATTCAATGGGGCTGCCAACTCCGCGAACCTAGGAATGAACCTGTAATAATATCCCATCATACCCACAAATTTAGAGACTCCCTTCACAGAAATAGGGCGAGGAAAATTAACAATAAGTTCAACCTTCGCGGGATTCATTCTCAGCTGCCCTCTAGAAATTACATAACCCAGAAAGGGGACGGAATCCGAACACCAAGTCACCTTGAGGGGATTCACTGTCAACTTAGCCTCCTTCAATCGCTGCAAAACCTCCTTCACATGCTCGACATGCTCCTCAACAGATTCACTGTAAATCACGATGTCATCAAGATAGTTAAATACATATTTATATTTAAGTTCTGCTAACACATGATCCAGGACTCTGGATAGGGCTTGGGTTCCGAAGCATGCTCCCATTGGTACACAATTAAATTCGTACTGGGCCCAGGGAGTGCTAAAGGAGGTAAACCTACGACTTTCCGGGTGAATTAAGCACTAGTGAAACTTATGGTTTAAGTCTAGCAACAAGAATACTTTCGCCTTCCCCAGATGTTGCAAGGCGGTCTCAACTGTCAGCATGGGAAACGGGTCCATCCTAATCAATTTATTATTGACAGCAGTCATATTCGTAACAAGGCGATAACCCCAGCCACTCCCTTTCTTCACAAGAAAGGCCGGGCTCGCACACATAGATTTAGATGGTGAAATTACACCCTCCTTAAGCAACTTATCCACTATGTCTCTAAAAATTTGAAGATTGGGCGGGGCGTAATTAATATGTCGTTGCAGAATAGGGACATCACTGCTGACAGTGAACCTATACGGTAATACGTCACAACGTCCAATCTTAGGGGTAATTACATCAGCGAACTTGCCAATCATCGCTTCAATTCGACTACGCGCATCTTTGCGCGTCAACTGGCCAAAACCATGCCCCGGGAATACAGTCCTACGCCTTGCTCTGAGGTGAACTTTCACTTCAGGACCAAACGCAAAGGTCAATGCACCTCGCCTGGCATCTATCATTGCCCTTGACTCTGAAAGATAATCTAACCCCAAAATTAGCTCAGCATACAAATCATCAAACGTCCAAAACAGCCGGGTCCACGAAAAACGGCCAATCTTAAAGTGGAGTATTACCCCACGGGTACACTTTACCACCCGCCCATTGGCCAAACACGCAACTACTTCACTGTCGTGTGCCTCTCCCTGAACAACAGAGGGATGTCTCTTTTTTAAAGAATTCAGGAATGTAGACTTAACATACGAGTGAGACGAGCCAGTATCCACTAAACCCATACACACTTTGCTCCCCCACTCAACCTCCATACAACATTCTTTAACTGCTTCCCTATGAGGCCTCTTAATCCTTCGCGCCAGGATTACGCGGACGGGTCACCTTCGTTTCCCGCAGGACAGTCTGCACGAAAATGGTCGGTATTTCCACATCGGAAACACCGCCGGTCTTGCCTCGTCAGTTATGGCTGACGGCAGACCACAGCCAAATGGCCGAATCCAGCGCAATTACTACACCTTTCCGGCCGCCTTCCTTCCTGGCCCACTTCACTCTGTGCCACCGCCAGTCCAGACGGAACCGACATGCGTATACCATCACCCAAATGCACTCAATCACCTCCGCGCGCATTAACCCCCCGACCTCGGCCTCGTTCACTGCCTACATAGTCTGCACCATCTAAATTAGCCCCCCGCTCGAACTTGACATTAAGGTTGATCTCGCGCTGAAGCTCGACAGCAAGCCGACGAAGCTCACGCATAGTAGTTGTCTTCGGAAATAAGGCACGCAACGCTTTCACATCCGGCCTAAGGTGGTCCAAAACTCGATTAATTAATTTAGATTCATCTTGAGTCATGTTCAAAGCACGAGCGTAATTAAATACAGTCTACACAAAGGCAGGAACCGACTCGTTCGCCCTTTGAAACCGATTCACTGACTCGCCCTTTACAGACTTCCAAACTCGAGGGGACCCAACTGATTCAAACGATCGCTGCTTGAAATCCTCATAATTACCCACCTGGGAAATTACTTCACTCAAAACGTCAGATGCAAGGCCCGATACTCTCGGCAATAAAGCCTGCAGAAAAAACGTTACCCGAGTTGCATGTAAACGATCAATTTCAATTAAAAATTCCAACACCGCCCGAGGTTCAATTACAGATAACTTCGGAACAAGGGCCAAACTCCCCAACAAGGTTGACTGTGCACCTGTCAATGGTCGCGTGGCCGTTGGCATGCATTGACCATACGCAGCGGCGCCGATACCAATTAAATTACCCACGTAGGCAATGGCCTTTAATCTCAACTCTGTGACTGTTTCTTCCGGCCGAAACTCTACATTTGCCTCATTCAAATAAGCAGTCAATTCAAGGTATGACATGCGGGCAACAAACTCGACGCCTCGATCAGCCATGACGTCGCAACACAATCAATCTGTAGCTCTGTACTAAACTAAACAAGTCAGCCGACTGAACCTCCCAAAATCTAATGCATCCCCACCCGGGACTCAAACCCGGAGCAGAGTCGCGCAGAGTTGTAACGTTCAGGAAACCAACCCGACAATTATAAATACACAAATATATAACACTCCCGGGGAGTCATACCGGGACGAGGGTAGGGAGGGACATCCAACCCAAACAACAGAATAACTGGAGTCAGAATGCCATACGACACTGTATTAATAACAAATATACAATATTACAGAGGGCACTTCAAAAGATACAATTGAAAAGACGTTTGGCGAAAGAAGGGACCTACCCGGAGGCATAAAGACCATAGGAAGTTGCAGTTGCTTACCTAAGCTGTGTCACGGACGAGGTGTCATCGCTCACTAGCCTGGCACACAGGAGGCCAGTCCACGCCCACTCGGGATCACAGGGGAAGAGGGAGCGGTGCATGCGCAGGTGCGGAAGGGAGGGGAACCGAAGGGAGGAGAGGGGAAGGGGAGACGCTGACGTTACCAGTCACCAACATTGCGGCGGGGGCGAGCAGAGGCCCACAGCCTGAAGCACCGGCATGTCCAGCCCAACTACCAGGGAAGTTTGGGGCCTTCACAGTCCCAAGAAACTCTTATTGCACAGTTCACAATACCAGATTTCTCTTCACGTGTGATGAATTCCTTGTCATGATGATTAATGTTTGGGAAAACTTGTGGTTCAACGTAGGCTTGAGTTAGCCATGGCGGCCCAGACCACCAAAGTGCATGATTGATCAGCAGAGATGGCAGCAACCCATGGGACCCTCAATCAGCATGGTTACATTCCGATGTTACATGGCTCCAACAGTCTTTCAGAATAAACTCTTGTATTTTACTTTTTCTGTTGGACACAAATGTCTGCCATCTATGAGGTGATGATGCAATCCAATGCAATACTACAGTAGAGTCTGTCCATGCAAACGTCTTATGAATTGGAAATATGTCACTGTAATATATAATAATAATAATAATAATAATAATAATAATAATAATAATAATAATAATAATAATAATAGTATAACGTCTTTATTAGTAATGTAGCGATGTTAAGGCATTTTACCTTTTCTTACACTTAACCACTTAAATTACATACAGTTTTGAATATTATTAAACATTAAGTGCTTACAACGACAATGTTTAACAGCTGGCTACCATAACAGCAGCACATAACTCTAGTCGTGGAATGGACAGCCGTTTGACTGGTGCTACCCTAGATTTCCCCATGAGTAGTGTCACTTTAATGCACCCATCTAGGTATACTGATTTGAGGTATACCACAGCGGCATATCCGACTTCCGAGCTGTCACAGAAACCATGCAATTCATTAGCAGCTTGCAGAACATTTGGAATGCCATGAGGCAATTTTAGCTGTGATAATAATGGCAACTCTTTTTTGAATGTTTCCCACATATGCAGTGTGTTAAGGGGCATTTCATCATCCCAGCCTGTTCCAGCAAGCCACAGCTGTTGCATAAGTGCTTTAGCAAACAGAAGAACAGGTGTCAACCTGCCTAGAGGGTCGAAAATTCTGGCAATGTCTGAAAGGACAGTATCCTTTGTTGTACTTGCACATGTTGTAATGATATGGTATGAAAAACAATCCGAGGTAGCGCTCCAACGCAAACCAAGCACCTTTGTGACAGCAGGATTGTCTTTATCGAAGGTCAAGAACTGTGAGTGATGCAGTTCCTGTGGGGATAGTCCTGTTAATACTTCGGTATGAGCACTGGAAAACTTCTTGAGTTGAAATCCACCTGCCTTCAGCAGTACTATCAACTCTTTTCGCAGTGCAATGGCCTCAGTTACTCCCGTTGCTACGGTAACAACATCATCAACATAAATATTTGTTTTTAAGATGTGAGCTGCATTAGGGAAATTATGTTGCTCATTATTGGCTAGTTGTTTGAGGGTGCAGATTGCTACGTAGAGAGCAGAGGACAGTCCATATGTCACTGTGTGTAAGCGATAATCCTTTATCGGCTCATCGGGAGACGAGCGCCGTACTATTCTCTGATAATCTTGATGTTCAGATTCAACCAGTATTTGCCTATACATCTGCTTGATGTCAGCGGTGAACACTACTGCGGGAATTCTAAACTGTAGTATGATTTCACTAATATCTGTCTGAAGTTAAGGTCCTGTTAGCAATACGTCATTGAGACTGGCCCCATGCTGTGTTTTTGCTGAAGCATTAAAAACAACCTGAAGCTTGGTGGTTGTACTTTCACTCTTGACGACTCCATGGTGAGGCAGATAATGCGAATTTTTCAAGTCTTCAAGTGGCTTCTCTATTTGTGTCATGTGACCACACTTCAAATAGTCTTCCATGAAGGCTACATACTCTGCACGCAATTGTGGCTGCTTACGCAGGCGTCGTTCCAAGCTTTCTAAACATCTCACTGCATATGTCCATGATTCTCCCAACTCAGGCTTTATAATAATAATATAATAATATAATGTCTTTATTAATAATGTGGCGAAGTTAAGGCATTTTACCTTTTTTTACACTTAACCACTTAAATTACATACAGTTTTGAATATTATTAAACATTAAGTGCTTACAATTAGTAATAATAAGTAGAATTTTTGTTTAACAATTTTTGAAATTTAAATGAAATTAGAGGTTTTACCATGTGAACTTAAAAATTAGCTAAACCCTTAAAAAAAAAAAAAACACTTAAAAAAAGACATCACAGATAAAATACTCATTCACTCGAATAGGGCTACAAAGATTCCAGCTGTTCATAATTAATGGATCACTCTAACACGTTAATTAATAATTACATCAGGAAGTTTTAAGTGCAAGTAACAATTTTGTACACTGGATTCAAAACATTTTGATTCTATATACAAAGGATGAGATAAAATAAAACTTTAGACACTGTAGCTATTTTGTAGGTTAAAAGGTTTTCATAATATATTATATCCACGAAAATGTATTTTATTTAATTAAGATCACATTTTGCTATTTAATGTATCACATTAATCCCTGTAAAAATACATCTGCACAGGGCAAAGACACAATGTAACGACTGGACTGTTGTCGTTGATGGGTTGCCTCAAAAATCAATTCACACAAGTTATCTTCTGGAGACATAAAACTTTTTGAAGGGCTATGATACACTTCCCAGAACCTGTCTACCAATGTCTCTAATGATGGTTTATGTGCACTGGATACAAACAATGTGACTGCAGATTCTGATGATGTCTGATGTATTTTCTTAGTCTGGCCCATCAATACCCAGCCAAAAATAGTATCCAGTGCCACTGGAATGTAAACATCTTTAACAATTTTATTGCCTGTAAGGATGTATGGAAACAGGTCTGCTCCTGTTAGTACCTCAATGGGTGCAGGAGTAGCGAATAAAGGGTCAGCCAGTTGCAGATGTGCTATATGTTCCCACTGGTCATATGCCACTTTCAATTACTCCTTTTGCTGAATGGAGTAATGTCTCTGAAAGCCCATGAATAGGAAGGTTGTGCTTTTCTACGAGCTAGACCTAAGCGCTGAACACAGCCTTCTGTTATGAAACTTGATTGGCTGGCTGAATCAAGTAGTGCTCGAACAGTGTGGTAGGTAGGCACCAAATGCATCTTGCACAGCCACTATAGCTGTGGACAATAACACACTTTGAGGATCATATACTGCAAGATTCTGCGCAGTTACAAGGGTAACAGACGAGGTTCGGCTTTCACTTATTGAAGTGGGTGAATTATGTATGGGGGATTGCCTTGAATCAAATCATCATTCACATTATAGTAAAAATGAAGTAAAGAGTGGTGTCTGGCCTGACATGATGAACAACTGACTTTAGATGGGCATTGCTTTGCCTGATGATACGATCCTAGACAGTTCAAGCAAAGCTTCAAATCCCTCACAACCTGATATCGCTCTGTCTCTGGAAGGGCCAAAAACTGTGAACACTTGTGCAATTTATGTTCACTACTACACAAGTTACACTTCTGAATTACATTACTTGAGCTTCCAATGAATAACAAAATGTGTTATGACTCTGAGATCGCATAAGAGACTGCGGTGGCTTGGTGGGACCCCCCCGAATCTTGAGGTACCAGGCATGGACATGTATTCTGAAGCTCGACGATGAGCCTCCAAGAATGATAAAAATTGGCTGAAAGTTGGCAATGTATTTTCCTAATTACTAATACATAATTCCCACTGTTGTCGCAACTTGTCATCCAACTTCCTTTCTAAAAGGTATAATTACAAATGGTCCCAAGCGTCAAAGTTTAATTTCAGTGATTGCAAGGCTGCCGCATGCTCAGTCAATATTAACACAAATGTAGATATTGTGGCAGGGTTTGACAGAGAAATCTTTGGTGTTTGCAAAATTGAGTCAATGTGATGTGACACTATCAAACATGTGTTGTTGTATTTCTTGTTAAGTAACTGCCAGGCTACACTGAAATTCTCTGCAGTCAATGGCAAAGCCTGGATTAATGATAATGATTCGGTTGACAACGAAAATTTGAGGTATGACAATTTTTCTATGTTACTTAAATGCTCATTACTCACCACTAGCGTAGAAAATAGATTGGATAAATTTATCCATTCAGTTGGTTTTCTTGAAAATGATAGAGGATTAATCCTAGGAAGAGACACCCTCGTTTCTTCACAAGGTACCACGGTGACTGTCTTCTCATTTTTACTAGTATCTTCTTGGATGATATCTAGAACACTCATAACCTTGTAATATGTATCATCAAAATCATCTAATCGTTTGCTGTGCTCATCTTTATCAAATTCATTACTATCTTTCATCAGCAGGCCTAAGAACAAATGATCATCTTCAAATGCCGTTCGTAAATCTGACATGTCCCGACATGTAGCACGAAACAATTGTTTTTAGATGAATCGTTTACCAGTTTCTCGGCCAATGATGCAGTTCTCAGTAAGCGATTCTCTGCCCGTTGCAGCCGCCTTGTCAATACTTCAACTTTGTCCTCATCCATTTTGAAGTAAAATCTAAACTAGATTAATTCGCTGCTGAAATAATGTTTGTTATTCTATTTGACACGACAGTAAAGTTTTTCACTAACAGCCAGAGAGACCAGACTCAGTATAACAATTTTCCATTGAAAATAAGCAGTGCAAATGTATACCTGGTAATTACATGTGACGATAGGTTTGTTTTACAGGGCCTCTCTTAGGAGCTGTAAGAGCTGGGTCAAGTTGACCTGGGTCAAGCCAGGTCAAAAAGAGTTGACAACTCTCAGAGTTGCGAGGAAAACGCCTACTGCATTGTCTTGATTGTATTGTAAACATCAAAGATGGTAAACATGGCTGAAATAGCAGATGTATTTATAGAAATTTTAATAATGATGGATCACGAGATGATGAAGCTCCTACAGCAGCTCCAAATAATACACTATAAATTATAAAATATCTTCTAATGGAATGATATAAGAAGTTACTAAATACAGTACACTTAACTCGCCACAGGAATAATAATTGATATTCGTAATTTAACAATTTTTTACTGACTTGGAATACTAACCAAAAATAAGTCAATATTCTTAAAAGTAACTCATCATTTACGGATATTAAACACATTCCACAAATATACTTCCACAGATTGAGAACTGTCTTTAGAGGTTAACAAACATGTGCTGACGAAACCATAACATACTAGCCTACTTGGTTGAAATACGAAAGACATTATTCATCTAATGCAACTTTATTATCGTCTGGTTTGGCTGGAAAAATACATTATTTTCTCCATTTTCAAACAAGCTATCAAAATAAACTGTGCAGTCAACAGCAATATGCTCGTCATAACATACAGCAGACGATTTGCTCCTACTTGCCCTCACAACTCTTCCTCGAGAGCTAAAAGAGCATGCTCTTTTTGACCTAGGAGCATCTTGACCTGATGAGTAAAACACCCTGCGCCATCTTGTTTCTGGTGAGTAAAACGCATAGGAGTGCCCCGGGAGCTGCAGGAGCACAAAGAGTCGCGAGGTCAAGGCCGAGTAAAACAAACTTATTATCTTCAAGTTCTTCATTGCTTCGTGATCGGCGATTAGCACAAACAACTGGTGATATCCGGCCCGAAAGGACTGAAATGTTTGCGTCAATAATAACACATTTCTTCTGGAGGACCATAAGAAAATTTTTATTGTTTAGCATCAATTTAGCACTATTTTATTGTACTACTAAAACACACAACTTTTATATTGACATGCCATAGAGAACAACCAAAACAAGAGTTCTTTCCAACTACCACAATATAAATAATAATCAACACCTTGTTCTAACGGGAGCATCTAGGAGTTATATTTAGTTTCTCCATGTTTACATCTCTACTGTCTAAATGTGTTGTTTTGGCAGGATCTGGTGGGACACATACTGTGTGTGTCTGTGCAACACACCAAAATATGACGCTGTTAATAGATGGATGTAATTTGACCAAACTCGGTTAAAGGCAGAATCTGTTTACGCATCACCGCTATGTGGTTCGAATTATGTGTAATCCATAACAGGTTAAGTGTTTTTTTCGTCATGAGTATGCAGTGTGTTCAGGACTTGATAAAGAACTGCTACTGGGAGGACATATGTTTTAACAGCCTTTGACACTAAGACCTTGGGCTAACTAAGAAAAAGGAAGCCACAGTAGCCTGCGGTGTTGGTAATGAGAAAATAAATTATATCTAGGAATAAATTGTTTAATCCATGTATGCCTGAAAATAACACCTTTTTTTTAAATTTGTTAATGTCTAACTGGTATTTTTGGTGAGCACTGTCTAATTCAGAATGCTCCAGTTATTGATCCCAGGTCCATCCCAAAATGAAACCTGTCACTTATAGCCAAATTACACTATGTAACATATAATGGTTTCAAAATTTTCAAAAACACACTTTTCAGGAAATTCAAGTTCACAGGATACAAAAATGTGACCTTGAGCCAAATTTTTACTGAAATTTGGGAAACTTATTTTTTGTCTTAAAATGCACTCTTCCAGTTTTCTACTAAGCCCTACATAAAGGTTCTATTTTAATTACAAAGGAATTTATGAATTTTTAGTTGGCCTTGTACAGCGAAAATGTATATTTCTCCACAAGTTGGCTACCTTGCTGTACAAAAAGTTTACTCACTGGGGGCTGTAACTTTGTAAAGGCACTTTCCTGCATACCTACTGCTATCTCACCAAGTTTCATTGAATTTGGCGGTGGTGATACCAACAGGTGTGTGAAATGACATAGAATGACCCTGTATTCTTTGTATTTTTCCTTCAGTGACCAGGGTGTGTGTATTCTGTAACTTCACCTCTGTTTATGATGGCCACCTGTGATTGCTTTTGAGAGCTTTGCAACACTGTAGAATGTGCTCTGAAAACCATGATAACAACTTACAAAACTATATTAGTTTTCACAGTGTGTTTTGAAATACTGATTTTGTACATTTTATTTCAAATATGTAACTATAAATCATGAGTGTTAATTTTTAGAACTCCGATTATTGGTCATAACATAAATTTAATTTGTTTCTTAAGCACTTGTCTATAGAACAAAGTTAGTGTACGGCACTATTAAGAGATTGCAGATCTAATTCTGTATTAGTATTCATCTTGGCCAAGAAATAGCGCAAGTACTATATTAAATTTGTTATTTGCACTGGCGTCATTCCATGTCAATTCAACATACTTTTATCAATAAAAAATTTAACTTCATATCAGGTTTTGATGAAATTTCGCACAGAGGTTGCCTCCATACAGACTGAGACGAATATAACATTTTAGAATATGTCAACCCATTTAAAAAATATTTCTTTTTAAATTTTTTAAAAAATGCTAAAAATAGCACTAGATCTACAGGCATCTTTTTAAATTGTCATAACTTCTTTCCAAATCAAGCTATAAAGTTTTGATATTATATGTGTCATTTACAGCATTTTGTATGGTCTTTTACATGATATGCAACACAATAATGTTTGTAAAAAATAAATTTTTAAACTGTTGCAAATTTTGAAAAAGGATTTTATTTATTTTTTGTTTATTTATTTATTTTCAAAAAATTCTATAAAATTGTTTGCACAAATGCAATCTTATCTGTAAAGTTTAATAGTGGAGACTTAAAATAACTGAAAATAATGTCTATAAATTAGCAAACCTCAAGTTAGGCCTATATGTTTTAGCAGCAAAGGATAGCATAGCATAACATAACTTAATATAGTAAAATCTTTGTTGTAAAGTATATAAAGATCATTTCATGTTTTATTTTAGACTTATAAAGTATCTTAAACCAAACAATTTTAACTCACTTTTACAGGGAATTTTACTTTGAAAGTATAATAAAATTTTCTTGCACAATAACTAAAAATAAAAAAGAAATTTAAGTAAGAATAATAGCACTTACATATTTAATGTTACAATATTCAATTAAAGTACTTGTTGGTTTTCAAAATGTCATTTTCAGACAGCACATAAATTTTTCTGGTTCGTGTCACAGGACACGTCTGTGTGAGGAATCCGTAATACATCTGGTTTCCCTGGAAAAGAAAAGTATTGTGATGGCCCAGCAGGGTGAAGAAATGTTATTTTCACTTCATCAGTTTCTTTGTTCTTCTCCATAACATAAGCTGGTCACCAGTTTTTGTCATATACAACTATGTACTGCTGTGTAGCCATTCACATCTCCTGTTTGGGGTGTGTCTGGTAATCTTATAACAGTTACAAGTGATGAATGTGTAACTTCAGAAAATATTTTTACAATAATTTTTATATGCTGGCATCAACAAGTATGAAGGCATAATATTGCTGAGTTCCTTGGATGATAATTGCCTGATTGAAACACTACTTTAAAAATATTTCTGACTTTATGCAATCCTCTTGTGTTCTAACTGCGAAATTAATACCAGAAGTATTTTGTACTGCCCATTCATAAAGCTGGAGAGGAATCATCAGATTTGGTTACTATAGGGCTGTTGCAAGCTGGCCAATCTTGTGATTAACTGTGCCTCCAACTCCATCGCAAGGCCCTTTACCGTGAGCTGTAGTGAAAAATATACTGATATGTTGAAGTCTTGTTTGTGAAAACATTAATTGATGAAGTTTGTCTTATTTTATATTGAGTAGCAGATCCATCTGAAAAGTAAAAACTTTTGAGGAACCTTTTTAAATATTGTAATAAAAAACTCAACCAATTTTCTTTGAAAAGTGTAAGCAGCAAGAGTATTGTATTCTAGGCAGTCAGAAATTACAACATTGTTAAAATGTTCAATAATTTTTTCTCCTTTATTTATAATATATCTCAAACAGGTGAACTGTGACATGTCCCTTAGCCCAGTTGTAAGTGTGAACTTCATCTTATACAACCATACTGTGTTTTCTGAAAAGTTGAGTGTGATGGGAAATTCAGAGTATTTTAAATTTTCCTTTATATGATTCATGAAAGATACTTGGTGTTTTGCAATAAAATCATAACAGACTAAGAGTGACAGCTTGTTGCAGAGTAAATCTATGAAATATGCTGATGATTTCTGCAGTGTCTCTAAATTGCAAAGGTCAACTGAAATCTGCTGCAGAAATGTGATCTTTTCTATCAGGTGCTCTTCAAATGACTTCTCAAGGATGGTTCAAATTACTGCATAAAGTCTCTGTCACACGTGTCTCCTACTATTTGTACAATATAATTGGAAGACGAATATTTGACGAAATATAGTCATCAAATTTTTCTGTCAAATAATGTTGGCCGGTTACTATCAAATATGTTTGAAGACTTGTCACACTGTTAATTTTGTTTAAACTTTAATCTATATGTTTTGTTATATTTTAGAATAAATGTAAAACTTTGGTACACATCATTTCAATTTAAGAGCATTCAGTATGTAAGTGATACAAAATAAAAAAATTTGCAGGAAAACTTCACTAAAGAAATATAAGTGTAATTCTTCTGCAATATTTCGAATAGTAATATTTTCTATTTTTATTTGTAGGTTCGTGTATTTTGAACACAAATGCACAGACTCAGTAGAACAACATTTCAAATAGTATTATATTTTACAAGTAAACAGCGCTAAAAACCCATCAATTAATTTATTACATTAGATTGCTTTGTCTCTATAACTACAGTAATATTTTTGATCCAACTTAACATGGTACACAAGTGAAGGTTATGACATTTCAGTTTTCAAAGGGCGTGATTGTGATTGGCTCAGCCATCCAATATCCAGGAAATTTTTTAACCCATCTAGTTTGCAAATATTGGATGAAAACGAAAGGCATCAAACTTCTTCCAACAAATACGGCTGCAATATTGACTTTTTTTGTGATGTCACTACCATCCAGCATTATTTGACCAACTTAATTTGAAACAATTGGAAGGAAAAATTTGACAGTGTGACAGGGCCTTTACCAGGACAATATGTACAATTTTCAATATTGCAATCTATTGTTAGTGGATTGCGTACCATTTTTGGCAGGCAATCTTTGTAGGTTTCTAATTCTCCATTTGTTGAATCACCTAATTTGCATTTCCTATCATCAATTTAACATTATGATGGATTGTACGTATGGACATGCATGTGTGCCACTAGAACCTGCTAAAATACATAGTTTTGGGCGAAACTCGTAAAATTTTGAGAAACCTATTTTAACATTTAGAAAATTCTCCTAAAATAATGTGTATCCCTTTTCAGATTGCACAAAATATGTTTTTTTTAAATTTTAATTTATTTTTACTTGGCTTAGTAACTGTTATGCAGTTTCCCTGGGCAACACACTACTGACTTCTTCGTTTTCATAAAGTAAATGGGCAGCTTCAAATTCTTCAGAGAGGTTTTCACCGGGTTTGGGGTTATGACTTTCCAACATTTCTTTTTCAAGAAGTTTGATTTTATTGTTGTTCAATGTAGTTTGGCGTACCAAACTCTCACATTATTTTTCTTACTCCCCAATTTGGTGCTAAGCAGTTCAGTATCATTAACTTCTTGCTCCTATTAGTAGAACTCAAAAAACAGACTTTATGGTTTTGCAACACTGATTCCTCTAAATCTTCACTTTCATCTTCAGAAAAATTATGTGTCAACTTAAAAAAAAGTTTACCCTTGATTGTGGAGATAATTGTGTTCACTTTTCTAGTTGCATAACGTTTTGATTTGAATTTTTTTCGCATCAATAAGAGATTCTCTTTGCCCTTGAAGTGAAATATTTAATGGACAAATAACTCTGAGGATGTATAAAAACTAGTATGTTAGCAGAATCCGAACTTGATTCCTTATCCTGGTGAGCAGAAAAAGAATAAAAAAAAAGTATTTTGATTTTTTAATGTTGTATTTTATATTCTACAGTTATCACATATTTTTGCTCCCTTCGGCAATTTAGTAAACAAACTACACATCAACTAGTAACATTCATTACTTTTTTGTCCCTAATATTGTGATAGTTTTTTTTTTTTTTTTCAGTGGATTAAAACACTTTGTCAAGAATGGTTCACTGTGAGCCATTTTTTTACAGTAAACTGCCAGCCATTTCATTGGTTTCCAATCACAATCATGTTGAACTCATTATTTTTCCAAAATAGAATATCAGTGTTCTCAATTCAGAATCATAAACTTCACTTTGCAGCAAATAGTGTGTCACAGAAAGTAAGAGAATTCACACAAATAAACAGATAAGTAAACAAACAAAAGGACTTTGTTTGCAACCGGTAAACATATACAGTTCCACAAGGAATTCAGTCAGTGAGTTACAAGAAAACTGAACATAAACTATCACCCGATAACCAAAAAATAAATATATAACTTAGATTATTCCACAAAAGGAATTCCATCAGTGAGGTCGAAACAGACAAAAAAAATACAATAACAGCAACAAACAGACAAAACAAAATGAACAACAAAAAAAGCTTGTATAAGTCACAACAGAAACACAAACACCTTGAGAAAAGCGAACGAATGCACAAAAATAACTGTGGACAGTAATACAATGAAAACACAAAGAGAAGGGTCTAGCGACAAAATAAATTACAATGTTTCGAGACGGCAATCTATCCCAGTCTTCAGGCACTCACACAGTTCGTGGATAACCTGCAGTCTAAGTATGGGCACTGGATTTCTCGTCTGTCTCGGCCAATTAGAAAGAGCCATGCTCTGTTCGGTTGCGCAGGTAAGAGTCTGTTGTTATTGACTATTGCTTACCTGTGATGATGGTTGTGGCTTAGTTATTTTTTGTTGAAAATTCTTTACAGTTACATTTCATGGCCAACATTTTCATGGAAAGTTTTGAGCAGGAAGCGCTGAATAAAACCACCACACCCCCTAAAGTCTGGCTATGCTGTGATGACATTTTTTTGATTTGGCAACATGGCCCCAAGAAACCTGATAAATTCGCTCATTTTCTCAACTCCCTGAAGCCATCAATCCAATTTACTTGTGAAACAGAAACCAACAACAACATTCCATTTCTAGATGTATGCCTGCTCTTAATGGAGAAAAAAAAAAAAAACCTGTACAGCAAGCCACTACGTACTTGTTAATACCTCCATTTCAACTCCAACCACTCTACGAGCACAAAGACTGGCATTATCCGCTCTTTAGCTAGCTGAGTTGAAAAAATCTGTCTATACAAACGAGCAGTTGCAGATGAACATGTACAGTTAAAAAATGAACTGCTGGCAAATAGGTTATCCCGTTGATATCATAAAACGAAATTGAATACCAAACATCACAGATATAGGCCTAAAGGAACAAACCGAAAAATCTGTGGGAACTTTGGTTATCCCATATGTTTGTGGCTTGTCTGGAAAAATAAGATGATTGGGTATGGACCCCAAACAGCTTTCACATCAGACAATTCCATAAAAAAACATGGCTACAAAGTAAAACCAAAGTTGGACAAGTCGCAAACTCGAAACTGTGTGTATCAGATGCCCTGTGAATGTGGCTGTGTATACATTGTGGAGACTGGTAGACCCCACAAATGTAAGGTAAAGAAGGTTAAGTTCAAAAATCCAAACTATTAGAACATGTCTGGGACAATGGCCACAGAATACTCTGGAAAAATGCTACTCCACTGTGTAGAAAATATAAATTATCTGTAATTGGTATACAGTAGAAGCTCGGCATAGCGTGCTTCGATAAACTGCGCATTCTGCTATATCGCGGGGTAACTCATGTCCCTCAAGCTAATGTACCAGAAACTTCACAATCCTACTATGTACTTTAAAGGGACGTTTGTTTTGCCGGTCAAATGATCAAATGAGAGGGTCGAAGAAGGACAAAAGGCAGCGGACAGGAAGCGGTAATGCAAGTGTTAAAAGTTTGACAGGCCAGATGTGCTTATTAGTTGCCAGGAGTCTTGACATCTCGCTGTGCGGCGGTGCGGAAGGCCTCTTGTTAGGGGTGGTAGGAGTGGAGGGGAAATTATTGCTTGGAAGGGGGAAGGGGCGAAACTGGCACTAGGGAATCCCCAGCCGCTACGTGGGTGGGAAGTGATAGTCACAGCTGACTGAATTTATTGCGATCAGTTCAGTTTTTTATGTGGTGCAATTTCGCAGAAAAGAAGGCTTATTCGGTGAAAGACAAGTTAAACATTATCGACATAACATAAACTACAGTAGTTTAACAGTTAAACGGGAGTACTGTATTATAGTCAGCCCGCCTTATACGCGGACTTCGTATCCGCGAATTTCACCAACCGCATTTGGAAAATCGAGGGGGAAAAACCTAAAATATAAACATGAAATTCTTAAGAACTAGTAATTTTGCACGTGCGCGAATAGTTTGCTATACAAACTACTAGCGTGCCACTCGTGCACGAGAGAGCAGCTAGTTTCGTTTTTTTATCTGGCGAGCCCCCAAATCCCGCTACGCCGTGTACCCCGTCTCAGTCTATGGGTACTCCGGCATGCATTAATATCTAGTTATATCGCAAAGGAGGGATTTACCTAGTTGCGTCTCAAGGCTAAGCCTTAAATGCATTAGGTAACATGCATGGTATTAGGAGGTCGCGGGCCTCATGGGCTGAGCAGGGTTGTCTGGAGGCATGGCTGCGATTGTGGCCATGCACTCACCCCTGAAGAGAGCAAGAGATAGATAAGGGCACAGAAAAACCAGTACAAATAGATTAGGATACTGGGAAAAGCTGTGCGACAGGGCGCGCAGGGAATAAACCACAATAATTAATGTTAGGACATGGAGAAAGTAGGATATTTAGTTAACAATTTGTTTCCGAATTTGTTAAGAAAGATGTGTGTCGGGGAAATGTGACGTCTCATTGGCTGTGGTCACAGCCAATGAGAAGAGGGAGCTGCTCAGAGAGCTTTGTGCTAGGAGCCTGGGCGCTCCTAGCGGCCATCGCCCACACACCAGAGCGCAAGCAAGCTCATGCTCTGCAGTGTCGGCAACAGGAAAAATTTTCGGTTTGTCGGCCATGGCCAAAGGCCACCCCAGGCTGAGTGACTCGTCTGTTCGTCGTCGCCGTCTTCCTTCTTCAGTGTTGGCAGCTGCACCTTCATGTCAGGGTGGAGGAAGGGGCACCACTCCCTGTAGTACCTCCAAAATCTTCGGGCTGGTTTTAGGCACGCCATCCCGAAGCTACAGCTGCTAGCCAGGCAGGGCTGTGACAAGGGCTTAGCCACCTCGACGTCCAAATTCCGACACATTTCAATTCCCCACGCTAGCAGCTCTCCACTGCCTGCAAGTTCCAGAGGGCGGTTCGTTTCACTTCACATTTTTTTTCAGCACCTCGGTCCCCTGCCGTCCTTCACCGACAGACAGCTTCCAGTCGCTTGCCATTCTTCTTACGAGTCACTCGGCCTGCCGCACCGACCCCCAACAGCGTAAGCGCTGGCCAGTTGGTCCACGAGCTGGTATTTGAATATTCCCAGCAACACCATAGCATTGTGCTCCCATATCCGCCACCCATGAGACGCGCTCTATAGCAGATGGTTGCTGCCTTCTATTCCATGTGAGCACATCACCCTCCACGAGCTGCACACCTTCGTTCTTATAGGTGCGGCAAATTCCGGTGCGCAGCACCGCGAGAGAGCGATGCTTACCCCACGAAGGAAGAGACTAGAGTCAGCTAGTTTCATGTTGTCAGCCACTGTAATCTATTCCATTACGCAATGTGCTTGGTGCACGCAGTATGTTTGTTTACCAGCAGTCAGTGGATGGTGCGGGTGGCAGGTGCAAGGAAGTGATGCATTGTCGAATGTGCGGGCTGCGGTTCTTCACTTGCATAGATCTTATCGCTTGTACGCACGCTTCCAAAATGAAATGGTTTGATATCTCCCGCAGGCTGTGTCGTCTGCCCGCAAACTTCTTCCACGCAGAACACACGCCTGTATTTAATTACATTGTATTGGTTTCCCGCTTGCCGCCCGCCCGTACGTAGTACACGGCCCTGAAGCGCCTCTACTGTGTGCATTTATAGACGATTCCGTGGCCTGCTGCATAATATTTCCTATAAAGAAAGACTGTAGTGATCCTTCTAAACTGAAGAGAATATCGCAAAATTCTTACTTTGACTGACAAAATGAAAAAGCTACATTTATTCAAAGACATATCTGTTGCAATTGGTCGCAACAGGTACGGGGAAAAAAAACGAGTGTGCCATTCGTACATCTCAAAATAAAGCAAGACAAATAGGATCAAATGTTAGTACTGCACCGATAACGGCAAAAAAAAATGTAGCTAAGTTAATTTAATTGCAATCAGTGGCGCTGTATTAAAACGGAAACCATTAAAACTTGTTCCATGTTTACCAATGAAGTAAAATTTTTCAGTGACATGTGTGAAAAAAAACAGCGCCAAGTCTATTTTAGTGTAATCAGTGATGGCGTATTAAAAACGAAACTGCTAGCATCATTAAATATTTTATATTTATGATCCCATTCTTTTCTGTAATTGATATGCACGTCATACAAGCAAGAAATATTTAGAGACAAATGCAAAATATTCATGTCCATGTAATCGTAATTGTGCTTGTTCCACTGTTGTTTTATGTAGTTGACAAAGATAAAGTACGCTTTACATGCGAGAAATATTGTTTTCAGATGCCATTCTATCAACACTTGTGGAGACACACACTCTCTGCCCAGCGCACGTCTTTGGCAGTGTAGGGTGGGTGGAGCGATAGAGCGGCGGATAAGGCCCAAGCTGTGTTGTAACGTCAGCAGTAGCCGACCACCTGGCTCGCGTGCGCTGTTGTCAAGTCACCGCGGCCGCTCGCAGTGAGGCTGTCACGGGCCGCTGTATCTAACTGGTGCCACAATGCACACGCTACGTGAAATTTTTACGATATTTAAGTGTTGTTGGACACTTTATGAACGTATTAAATATCTGTACCTCGCACAAATATAGTAGCATTTGAGATTAGAAGTTTAAATTTTTTTTTATTAAAGGTTGAAAGTTTAACGTGATACGGTGGCAAATAAGAACATTGCGGCACGAAATAACACTTTATTGAAATTTTTTTTTGTTCTTTCTGGTCTATCTCAGTCCAGCACACGTAGGCTACAGCGCGGGTTAGATTTAAGTCTCCCGACATGAGTGCTTTATCGAGCTTCTACTGTATTTGCAAGGGAAATATATTTAGGTAGTTAGTGAATATTGTGTGTATAGACACATAGATGGTCTGGAACAGATGTTGATACTGTATACCACAACTTACCACACTATGCGAAGACCATAGAAAATAAAAGAAAAAAACACTCTTTTAAAATGAAATTTAATTATTAATTCTAAACTTTGGTTTATCGTGAGGTATCTGACTGGAAATCCAAAACTAATGACATAGCATGTAAAACTAAATAGCATTCAATATTTGTTGAAGTTTACTTTGAGTCTCTAGTGTTAAAATTAATTCACATGATTCAAAATTACTTAATATGAAAATACTCAAGATCCTTGACATCAGTTAAGTTATTGGCTTGAAAGTATGGAAAATTGTTCTGAGGGTTTACTTGTATAATACAAAATGTCTTAATTGACTTTAGACGGCTGCTCAGAAACATGTACACTTGTACTCCATGACTTTTGGGTACAGGTTTCTTTATCCAGTATTTAACAAATTATTCAGTAAATTACTGAATTTAAGTGTTTAAAATATTTAAGTTCTGTCTTTATTATCTCTGGTTAAACTCATATTGTAACTCTGCACGGAATAACTTGGTGCATAAGTATTCAAAATTTGTGACACAAAAACTTGTTTAAAGTCACATAGCTGCCCAAAAGGCATGAAACTGCGTCATATTATTTTCTTAAAGTTCACACCAAAATTAATATTTCCAGGCCCTACAGCTTGGTCCTCTTCTTCCATGACTGGCTGCCCTGACAAATATACTTCAGTTTAGTGGCTACAATAACTTTCCTCAGCTCAGGATGTGCCCTTAATTTTTAGATTCAAATCGGACGTAAAATTTTACACTTTCATGCTTAGAAAAAGCCACCAAAAAGCTCCTTGTCACACCTTATCACAAGGACTACAAAAGTCTTAATCTCCAACACACAAATTATGATGACTAAATTACAGTGAAAACAACACACAAATAAAAATTAAATATTAATCAGCATTTTAAAAGTATTACATAAATCATAATTATTATTTTGAATAAAACCATTTAATTGTATTTTACGACTCGTAGTCAGCATAGAATAACCATATTGTCAATCTTAATATATTACTTCGGGGCTTTAAAAATGATTAGTTAATGTTTTTCTAAATGCTTTTAAAACTTGTTGAAGTACATAAAATTACATTTCTTGTTGTTAAAAAGTGTTTCTGTAACATTTAAAAGAAATTAAAATTACCATTAATGCAACTCGCTTAAGTACTATACTCCATGTGTCACAACTGACACAGGAAACAAACAAAATTAAAAGAAAAATCAATGAAAAGGCATTGATAGTAACAAAAAAGTATTAAGCAAGCAAAGCATAGAACTGAAAAACATTTGGTTACCAATAATTAAAAAAGAAGTAAATTTTTACTGCCATCATCACAGGAAAGCAATAGCCAGCAATAACAGACTCTTACTTGCGCAGCCAATCAGGGCATGGCTTTTTCCTGTTTGCTGGGACAGAAGACGGAGTACGGTGTATATAAACCTAGTGTTTTCCAGTGCCCATAAACAGTCTGCAGGTTCTCCTCGGACTGTGTATGTGCCTGAAAACGGGGACAGATTGCAGTCTTCAAAACATTGCAATTTTTTTTGTCGCTAGGAGACCATTGTGTTCATTTGTGATTTCATTGTTTTACTGTCCACAGTTACTGTGTTTTTGTATTAGTTTTCTTTCCTCAAGGTGTCTGTTTCTGCAGTGTCATCTAAATCCAGCTTTTATTGCAGTTTGTTTTGTTTTGTCTGTTTGATACTGTTATTATATTTATTTTTGTCTGTTTCGACCTTATTGGCAGAATTCCTTTAGTGGAATAATCCGAGTTACAGTCGGCCCGCCTTATCCGCGATATTTCGTTCCTGGAAATCCGCAGTAATTCATTCCTGAAAATCAGCGGATAACAAGAACCGCGTATATTCAAGACACTTTAATAACCTACGTAAACCAACATACTACTACGTTTGTATGAGGTACAGATCTGTAATATGTTCGTGAAGTGTTCACAACATTTAAAAATCGTAAAAATTCCATGTAATGTGTGCAATGTGGCGCGTATTAGATACAGCGGCAGACACCCACACTGTGAGCGCGAGGACACTGTGACTTGACAACAGCGCGCGGCGAGCCAGGTGGTCGGCCAATGCTGATGTCGCAATATGGCACGGCCTGATGCGCCATGCTATCTCATCCACCCTACACTGCCAAGGATGTGCGCTGGACAGAGAGGGAATGTCTGCAACAAGCGTTGATAGAATAATTACATTTAATAACACAATTTCTCGCGTGTAATGCTTACTTTATATTTGTCAACTATCATGTAAAATACCAGTGGAACATGCACTACCACGACTATGCAGGCGTGAATAGATTGCGATTGTCTGTAAACACTTCTTGCTTGTGTTGTATTACGTGCATATAAATTACAGAAAAGAATAGGATTATAAACAAAGTATTTTGACCGTAATTAAGAGTAGTCTTCGCAAGTGTTGAATTTCTACTTTTGCTTCTATTCGCAGTGCATCAAATTAACTTGCAAGGTTTTCCTTGTAATCTTTAACGGTGACCACATCATTTTATTTTTGAATAGTACAAAGTAAAGACCAACGCTCACTTTCCACTTTACAAATTCAGGTAATATTTTCGGACTACAGCAGTCTAAATCCAGTTTTTAGCAATTTTGAGAGCCCCAAAAATCATGTTTCTAACAAGCATACAGAATTTTTGAAAATGTAGAAGCATAGTTTCAAGTGTGTGTTCTTTTCATAGACAAACATAATATGAATGAGTTAAGTGGTTTCGCATAAAAAAGAATACGTGTGACATGCTGCAATCCCGTCCATGCATCAGTCGCAGACTTATCAGATATTAGCAGTTTCATTTTTAGTACGCCATAACTGATACCACTAAAATTGACTTGGAGCAATTTTTTTTTTTCTGTTTTCGGTGCAGTATTAACAGTATTAACTTATCTGTAATGCTTTATTTTGTGACGTATGAATGATATGCTAGTTTTTTTTCGTAACTACTGCCAACTTTTGCAACAGACATGTAGTCTTCTATTAAATGTAGCATTTTCGTCTTGTAGGTCAAACTAAGAACTTTCAATCTCTCTTCGCTTTAGAAGGATCACTAGAGCCTTTCTTTGTAGGAAACGCTGCAGGCCACGGAATCGTGTATAGTTGCACACAGAACATGCACTTCAAGGCCATTCCCTGCATGCGGCAGATGAGACAATGTAATTAAATACACATGCATGTTCTGCGTGGAAGCAGTTTGCGGGCAGGTGACGTGGCCTGTGGGAGATATCAAATTATTTTGTTTTGAAAGAGTGCGGCAAGTGACAAGATGTATGAAATGAAGTACTGCCGCCGCCCGCACATTCGACACAGCATCGCTTCTTTCTTTACCCCTCCCGCCCGCACGCTTGCCTACAAACTTACCACACGCACCTAGTACATTGCATAATGAAGCAGATAACAGTGGCTGACAACAGGAGACTAGCTGCTCTCCATGCATGGCGAGTTGGGCGTTAGTAGTTCGTGCGGCAGACTGTGCATGGCGCACGCAAAAATATAAATTCTTAAATTTCATGTTTATATTAAAAAAATTTTTTTTTCTAATTTTCTAACTGCGGTTGGTGAAAATCGTGGATACTAAGTCCGCGGATAAGGTGGGCCAACTGTATATGTTTATTTTTCGTTGGTTTATTTTTTTTGTGCTTGGGTGATCATTTGAGTTCAGTTTTCTTGTAACTCATTGACTGAGTTCTTTGTGAAATTGTGTATGTTTACCTGTGTTTGCCAGTTGCAATCAAATAGTTTTGTTTGTTTGCTAATCTGTTTGTGTGACTTATCTGATTTTCTGTGACTCACCATTTGCTGCAATGGCATATGTCCAAAACACTCCTTTTGTTTGTAACTTGCCCCCATTGCAAGAATTGTCCAAAAGTAATTTGAAAAAATTAGTCAATTTCATGATCGGTAAAATAAAGTATAATGATGTGCCCATTACTAATTATTTGGGCTATGAACACATTAACCCTCCACTTTTAAACTTTGTAGATAACATTACATTTTTACAATCAGTTTTATAGTATTTATTGAAAACAAATTAAAATGGCACATTTTTTCAAAATTTAAAATTTGAATTTGAAGAAAGATTTAAATATGTATATTTTTCCTCTACTTTTAAACTTTGTATATAACATTACATTTTTACAAACAGTTTTATAGTATTTACTAAAAAAAAATTAAAAAAGCAAATTTTTCAAAATTAAAATTTGAATATTGAGAATGATTTAAATGTGTTTTTTTCCCCTACACATTATTGTGTTGACCCAATTTACGTTGCAATGTTGCATTGCAAAATACAAATTCTTATTGATAAGATAGTTACGCAGTAACTGCCATTATATCAAGATCGTATAAGGGTCTGAAAAAGTTACAGACTAAGTTCTTTTGGATGCTTTACAAACTTCACATGACATTGTTAATAATGTTAAATAAATTAGCGTATTTTGAAGCTTAAAAACAAATACATAATTTTAAACATTATTGGTTATCTTGCTACACATCGAGCTTGTATGACTTACTATGCAGCTGAATGACTACAGCATTATTGCTTGTTTAAGCTCTGCATGGTACTGCGTTGGATGTCCATGGTTATAAGAAGCCACCCATTGAGGATTTTTTTGTCCCCAAACATGAGAAGAAGAAGAAATCAAAAAATGTTACAGAAGAAGATGTGGTATTCCAAAGACCGATAGAGGTAAAGCTAGTAGTTTAGACTATAAATGTTATTAATTGTTTAACCATTTATTCATTTTAACCATACATGTTACATTAAGGAAATGTCAGTTTTTTTTTTTTCAAAAGTAATATTTATCAGAATGCTTTGAAATATCCACAATAGTGTGCAATTGTACAATGCACAGATCAACTGACATGTTTTACAAACTAATGGATTGTGTTTCCTTAAAAATTTTTTCTTGAGTTAAGCTTATTTTCGTAACAGAAATTGTATTGTAATGCTTAAAACCATTTGATTAACTGACATAAAATAATTAAGTAAAAACAGTAGAGTAATATATTTGTGCTATAAAAAGAAGCTTTTCTTCTGAATATACATATTAATCTTTAACTTTGAAATTGTAGTGTTCATAGTTTATTTTTGTGAAATATCAGAAACGACTTAAGAGGAGTCGGTTGGAGATTTCCCGGTCAAATCTTTTAATTTGTAGCAATTTTGTTTAATTATTGCTGCCACAGACTGAGGTCCATCATTGAGAATACGTAATTACTTTGTTACTCAATACCAGAATGAACCTTCAGCACCAAGTCACCAACTTGAAATTTACTTAAATAAGAAACATTTTCATTCTTCTTTCGTGTATCTGCTGCTCTGGTTCTACAGAGTCCTGCTGGCCATTTCTGTCGCAGTGCATGAAATGAGTGAAAAGAGAGTGTGGTTTATGGGTGAGCGCATCTTATGGATAAATACGTGTACACACTGGTTAATCATTGCTTTAATAAGAGGTGACTGGATGTAGTGTTTTGGGCATACCTCATTGTGATGCAGTCTGTCAACGAAAACTAAAGAGAATAGGAAAACATAAAAAGCAGCGTATCCTTCAGTCAACAGGTTACATATACATACGCAGCATAAAATTCCATGAACGGATTTGGGTCAAATAAACCAAGGGCAGACAAATAAGAGGAATAAGAAAGTAAAAAAAACCAGATGCCATTAAGAAAAATCCCCACAGATTTGAGGCCTGCTTAGGCAAAAGAATAAATACATAAAATTTTGAACCTCAACAATATGACACAATAATGAGACAAAACAAACACAGTAGTTTTCGAGCACGAACAGAAAAATGACGCTTCAGGCAGACATGAGTGTGACTGATGAGGGGGCTGGAAGACCATGAGTATTTATCATCATCAATACATCCATTTATCTTGCTCAGACAATGGCAGATGAGCTGCTTCCTAATTGACCGCGCAGCTTGGAGTACCTCAGTTTGGCTGTGGTGGGTTAAGTGGTTGCTGTTGTTTTGTGCTGCAAAGATGTTTCTCTCTTAATTGATGAGATCCATCACTGCACTAGTTTATTTACAGTCACGTATGTACTAGTCTATAAACACCCAACAGCCAACATCTTGCCCACCTTGAACTGTCCACAGTTAAACTCACTGGAACGGGAGGGGACATAGCTTTATCACAGGTTGAACGAGCTTGCCTTGCTGAATATGCAGTTCGGTGACACAAACAACACTATCTGGACCAGGTAAAACTTTAAAACCACACGACCCAGCTACCAACAAAGTGGAGGCAGATTATGATCTTTTATCAATATTTAAGTCCTTTCTTCTAAACTAGCCTCTCTCTTTTGGTCTATTTCTGCCTTGGTTGGAAATGGTGAAGGTACTCCAGATACCAGCGTTTCCAGAACGACTGGTGAGTTTACTGTAGCAGGGACCATAGATTCATTCTGTTCATTGGAGTGTTGGAATTGTCGTCTTCTGGGAGCACCTGTGCAGGTCCCATGGTGAGGAAGTGGCTAGGTGTCAAATCAGCCATATGATTTAGGTCGACCAACAGAGTATACAGAGCTCGAGAATTCAGTGTCACTTCCACTAGTGAAAGGACTGTTTAAGAGTTTTTCGTACGTGAGCAACTGTGCACCAACCACTTTGGTGAGGTGCAGTTTCATAGATTTTATCCAGGGTTTGTACGCCTCCTTAAAAGTTCTTAATTTTTGTGTCATTTCCTTAAAAACTCCTTAATTATCTTAGCAACTCGTGACAGTATTAGGAATATAAATATATGTTTTATATGCCGTCAATACGTCTTTGTTTATACTGCCATCTTATTCACATGCCATTCTATAATTGCATAGTAGTAGCGAGTCTTATTTTAGTGATCAAATTGTTTACAAACTGTTAGGAAGTGTTCGCGAAAAAGGACCGGTCTTGTGTATTGGTTGCCTGATAAAGCTAACGCTCTCAAGTTGTTTACAGCTTGATTTTAAACGTCACCATGAAAGTGCTTTGTTTACATTATCTACTACAAATTTAACTGCCAAAATACGTGTATAATACAAGTTATATAGTAAACTGGCAGTTTTGTTTCAGTAAACAGTTACAGTGACTTTTTTTTTTGGCTAGAAATGGACCATGGCAAATGTAACAAAAACACGTGTTTGTACTGCTGTGCAGTATGTAGTTCTCTGATACTGACTGTTGAGAATAAACACTCGTTGAAATGTATGAATCAAGCAGTTGTTTACGCCTAATGGTACAAAGTCTTCTGAAGATTTCGATATGCATGGTGGAAAGTGCGTTTTTAATTCAAGCTGGCTTAGCAAGCTGGAATATAATTAGTGGTTGTGGGAGCACGAAACATGCAGAACGAAAGCCACGTGTTATCAATGCAATAAAGTGCTAGATATTGGCGTGATGGGCGAAAGTGCCTTAAAAGTGCACATGCAAGGGTAATATTTATTTTATATTTCAGACTTTAAACCTTGTTCTCTGTGATTGATAAACATCTGCGGAATTTTTTTTGTCTTAGTTTTGAGGTTAATGTCTTCCTCGAAAGTGATGTAATAATATTCAAGCTTTCAAGGATTGTAATCTTGTTGCAATTGAAACCTTTTAATAGAAAATGTAATCTGGTTAATTTTTACTTTAAGGGAAAAACATTTAATGCACTTTGGTAAAAAATCCCATACAATTAAAAATTTCTTCAAAGTTGCTTCTCAAGAAAACACTGCACCCAGTGGATCTAATTTGTCTCTTATTAAGAAATGTGTGGTATTTGTTTTATTATTTTTTACTGATCGTTGAAGAACAAGTCTATAAACTGCACTGTAGTAGTTTAATGTGTTGAATACTGTTTCAGGCTGAAATATAGCTCCAAAGGTAAGAATTTGTTTGATTTTAAATGTATGCAGTCTTTTCTAAGTAGGTGTCCTCCAGTGTTTTATGAGGATTTATAATGCTGTACAGCTAAGTGTTGAAGACATTGGTTTCTCTTAAATTGCATGTCCTTAAAATATTTTTTCAATCTCCTTAAAAACTCCTTAATTTTGATTCTCAGAAAAGGGTACAAACCATGCTATCCCTGCTCCCCACAGACATCCAAGGTGTTGTGCCATAGAGGAGGAGGGGGGTTTTTAAGTACTGTGTTAAGTTTCAAATCTGCCTGTTGGTAAACATAACTCTTGGTAGATAGTAAGCGAGTGAGGATGTCGCACTCTGCTCATCTAATGGGCTAAGTATTCCCTCAAGGAGGTGTGGTAGGTATGCCCTGCACTAGTAAGCATGAATGAGGTTCTCTGAGGGGGAGAGATTTCCATGTGTTCCATAGAGAGTGGCTTCCTTGAGCAGGATACACAGTACAGTCTATAATAAGAACAATGTTCACAAATTCTCACTTTATAAAGGGAACAGGATTTTAATCCACTCGCCTCCTAAAATAGTTCCCGCAGGAGGCTGTGTTTACTCTCTGATGAGCGTTTTGGTTCCTGCCTAATCTTGTGTATCAGCTGCTGTACCTTTGGGTATGGTGCAGGTTCGGGTTTCTCGGGAGACTTAATCGGGCTGATAAAGGGACGGTGCAGCCGATGAACTTCCCTGAGGATTTGTCTAATATTCTGCCAATTACGCTTGGGAGGCTGATTCTCAATCCCCCTTTTATTTGTGGCAGTGTTCAAGTAGCAAGGGTTCCTTACCTGGCACCTTTTGAGGTGACGGAATTACCTCTACTGGTACAGTATCACTCATTCTGGTAACTTGCATACGCTTTTCTGCAGCCTTAGCTTTGCGGTCTTAGCTTTGCGGTCTTAGCTTTGCGGTCTTCAGTTAGGCATCTTTCCTCCTGGGTAGTGTTAATTATGAGGCTCTTACGATCAGACATTAGGCCGACTGATAAATAATAAGCAAATGTTCATTTTAAGTATGTTGTATAAGTTTTAGTTTGGTATAAATCACAATTCACTATTTACAAACTTTTGCTGGCCACTAAATACACATTTACAGTTTTGTTATTTTACAGTCTCAGGTTACAATACATTATATCCACTGATTATAATTTACTGAATGATCGCATTGTTGTTTTGCCTGGAGCCTCGGAACTTTGCACAGATTAACTTCCCCTTCCAGCGGAAACAAATACGCTCCACGTGACGACTAAACTATTGCGGTAGGGTGCGTTCCCTTTTATTTCCCGCGCTTCTAGGGGCATCTCAATAGCTCCTAAAGCAAGTCTTAGTACAGGTAAAGGCAGGATCAGGTTTTAGCTCCCTTCTTAAGAAGTAACTCTGGGTAAGGTAGGAAGGCGGGCTTAGGCGCCCTTCTAAAGAAGCAACCCGGAGTAAGGTAGGAAGACGGGCTTAGGCTCCCTTCTCAAAAAGCAACCCTGGTTTTTAGAGGATGTCAGACTTAAGGATCCCTTCTCAAGAAGCAACCCTTTCGAGGAAGGGAGAGGTGCATAGGCCTGCTCGGGGAGGAGACACGAGCTCTAGACTGGTGATCTGGCTAATTGAACGCCTGCCTTATATACCCAAGAGGGTGGCTGAAAAGTACCGTTAATGGGTGGTAGAATGGCCGTCGGAGGAGGGGAGGCTGTCTGCTGGCTTGCAGGCGGGAAACATCTCAAGACCTTTGATTTATGGGATTACGGCAACACTGATCACAATAAGGCATTTAAATGATCTCTTGGGTATTGACAAGGTACACCTAACATTCTTACGTTTGGAAAAATATGGGGCTGAGCACAAAATATTATTAAGCACCTTAAGAAGTGCGTCAAGGAAGTCATTCAACTCTTGTCAGCATGTGATTAGTACCTACAAATTTTGCACCATAATCACTATAGATATAAGCACAGTGACAAATCGCAGCAAAGTTGCAAGAAAAGTTTCTGTGGTGATGTCTGAAACAAGCTCAAGTTATAAGAGGCAAACAAATATATGCATCCAGTACATTGGGCTTCCTTATGGACCTCCGTAATCCACTCTTGGAATGCAAAAATTATTTGACCTGGTACACACTGCTTGTATGAAGACAGACTCTGCAATATACCATGCACTTAGAAAGACACCTCTGCTTTACATCTCTGGCCTCAAGCAGCCAGAATTTCCATTGAAGTGTTGCTTCATAGCTGCCAACCCTTACGATTTTCCCATACAATGTACGATTTTGTGCCCTATTGTACGGTTGTACGATTCGTTTGATTTATTGTACGGTTTTCAAGCTTTTTAATTTTTTTCCCCTGTTTGGTTAGTTCATATTAAGAAATCTGGTACTGAAGTCTAATATCGGTACCGAACATGTGGTATGTAGATCTGACTTACTCGTGTTTTCCTAGTATGTGCATTCAGTCAGCTACCTGTGAAATGTAAGTGTAACTCTTTTCTTTCGTTATTGTAAATGTGGAATGGGTTGTTATGCTACAGGACTTGTAATTGATTAATTTTTGGCGTCTATTTAGTTAATTGTTTGGGTTTTTCTTGAGTTGAAGTCCTGTAGCATAATGGCCCATGTCTTAGTGTTTCGTTCGTGTTTCGCTGTTTGTTGTTTTTCTGTTTTTATTTGTAATTCAAGGTAACTTTTGCGTTCAGGCTTTCTCCGTTTACTTCTGGTATCGTTTGTAACTTTTCAGCAATAAATGAAAGAGTGAGAGGGCCAGACATTTAAATTTAATACCTTAGTTTTATTTGTGTATTTATTAGTTTCTGTAGATGTGTAATTTAGAAGGTTAGACTTTGACAGGGAATGTTAAGTATTATGGCAGATAAATAATAGTCAACAAATTGGATATTTTACATGCACCTTATGTGCCTGGTTTATGAGACTGTGCTAGAGTGGCAGTGATTGTATGCATATTACTGAGGTAGGTTATGCTGGAGTTTGTGATTATGTGTAGGGGTGAGTGTCCCTGAGTTTTAAGTATATGTGTTTAGGGAGATGTGTTCCCACGAGTTTATGTTAGGGCTGGCTACTAAGGAATGGGACTCAGCATATGTTGTGTGAGTTAGTTTCCTATAAGGATGGGGCTAGCCAACATTTTGTATATATTTTTGTCTGTGCTACACCCTTCTCAGGAATCTCGACATTAAGGATTTAACCCTTGCCTAAGCCTCCTTGCGAATAATAGGGAGTCGCAACCCACGTTCTTGTGCCTGTGTATTTGTCAGTTACTATCACCATTGGTGAGGTTAGCCCTGATGAAAGGGCGGTGACGGTTCAAGATGTGGTTAATTTCGAGGTATGAAAATGTTTTGGTTACTGTTTTAACCAAAAACTTTGCATAAATACGAAAACAAAATTTACCCGTGTCCTTGATTTTCATTTATTATCGAAAGTAATATAAATTCGCAAATTAAAGAACAGACTGAAAAACATATTGAAGAAAAACTGAAGAAAATAAATTTAGTACTGACTCTCTCTAGGCTGATTCCTGCAAACCTAATTGCGCAATACTCGCAAAGAAAGAAAACTCGACTTGTAGCTAACTGGCCGTAACTGGATAAATTTAAACCCTCGCGCACACTTGCCTATAAAAAAAGTGTTTGCTTTTTCCTCGCGTTCCCAAAGCAACACAACACATACCCACATACATAACAACCTAAAATAATTAATTAAATTTGTTCCTTGAGTTGAATAATTACTACAGATATCATAACACCTGCATGTATATATGAAAATTAAGAATATACTACGAAATAGAAATAAAAAAAAAAATACATTTATCTCGTATCCTCCACAGAACATGAAAAACCTAGTGTTACAAGTTCCTAGCATGATGGTTAAATTTCAAACAATTGAAACAGAAGTGGTTTACTCTTACAACTTCTATACGCTGATTAGGATTTTGACTCAAGAACTTAGGACGCCTATATATCGAGTGTTCTGTCTGACACAAAATACACAACTGAACTTTGGTGTTGACTACCAATGACATTCTGGCATAGATGAGATGAGTCGCCTTCATCTCACGTCCCGTGAGTACTTGTGGTTTTACTAATGTGTTTGAACACTGTGCATCTGAAAGTGGCTTGCACTGCAGTTTTAAGAAGTCACACAAAGGTAGGCAACTTTGTGTCTGGATGAGCCAACTGAAACCTCTCCCTTGTCTCAGGGTCAAGCTTTTCAAGCAATATGAAGCTCCATTTGCTGACTGGAAACTTCAATATCCTCATAGCTCCCAGGTTTTCTGTCATGGTGCTCTCATTGTGTCTAATAACAATCGCAACTTAGATGGTGAATTTGACTCTAATGGAGGGAACTGCACAATTTTGTCCCAATGGGCTACGTAATATGACCCTCACATTTTGGTAGCGGTCAGTCAGTGTGGTCCATGCCAATGAGTACTTCTCTTCAGTTAATGGCAAACATTTGACTAAGTCCAGAGGTTCTCCTGACAATAATGAAAGCAAATACTGGAATTTTTCTACCGAATTTATAAATGCATTTGTGTGAACTAATGAACTGAAGAGATCATAGTAAGCTTTCCACTGGGTTAATTGGCTATCAAAACTAGGGAGAGACAATTTTAGATAATTTAAAATTACTTTCCCTTAGTGCCAGGTTGATTTGGCTTACTCGATCTTCCATCCTCCAACTACATACTTCATTATAATGTAGTATGCATCGTCCAATTCCACCAGCCAATTTTCATGGTTTTTCCTTGTTGAAACCTTTCTTTTTTAGATTCTGTAAGCTCAATGCAATATGTGGTTTTCTTCGAATTCCGACCTTAACTTCTCAAGGTCCCTACAGTGTGCCTTGAACAACGTCGTTCGAGTCTTATCCCAGTTTAGACGCAACGCTAAATTTTTCAGTAGATTTATTCGGTCCCATGCCAACTTTAATCTAACCTATATCTGTCTGGTTGTCATTTTCACAATGTAACTACACTGCCTTGAAGAATAAGCCAGACAAATTATTAACTAGGTTGCCTAAGTTTGTCAGCAGTTTGTAAACACACACGGCAGGATTAAAACAACATTGGCGAGGTTAGTCGCGGTGTGATGTTAGCCGACTCACAGAGAACACAAGAAGGCATCGTATCCACAGCAAATGTGACGAATTTCCTACAATGTTAAATCAACTCCGTATCAGTCGTTTCAACTTTTAGGGCTGTTTCTATAAACGGCTATCGATTGACAACCAACTGCTATCCCCATAGAGAAAGCATTGGTGAGCAGTTGGTTATCATTCAATAGTCGTTTGTAGATACGGCCCTTAGTCTCTCACCAATGTCTCTTTACCTCTTGGCCAACATATCAGGCACTGCCTAATTTGGTTGTACCTAGACACGGTATTTGTACACGTACAAAATCACTCAGCATACTGCCTGTTGAGACCAAATTTTTGCGTTCACTTACCCTGCAATCGCAGAGAATTGTGGAGGACCAAGTAAAAGATATGTTCAATGTAGTTCACCAACAATGCGCAAAATAATCCACAGGATCCGGTATTAACGAGAGGGCCTAAATCCTATCGCGCACTCACACACAACACCTTAACAAGTACTGCTATCTTACAGACAAGTCTAACATCAAACTGTATGTAGCATTGTGAAAAAGACCATGTTTGGTGTGTTTGTTGTTAGTCTACTTTCCGAAGCAAAAAGTAGGCTTAGATCACCTCCTGTCTGTGTGTGATTGTGTGTGTGTTGTGTCCCTAAAAACTTGTGAACCAGTGGACTGAATTTCATCAAACTTTGTACACGTGTAATATTTAGTAAACTGACTCGAATTTTATATATTTTGTTTACATTCTCTTCGTATTTTCAAAATGGCAGCCATTGTAATATTTTTCGATTACGCTAGATATCTAAGGAACTTTACTTTACAATGTCATAAAATTTGGTACACACATACTATATACAAAACTGATTAAACTTTTGTGTGTTTCGTTCATCCTGTGTATTTTATCATAGGTAATATTGACGCACGTGGCTTGTTTCATCCACCGCTGCACTAGGAGTACTCGGTTGCATGTGTGTATTTCTAGAAGGTCTTTAGGTTAGAGAGCATGAGATATGGGTGTGATCCTTCTAGAGTAGTTTGTAGTAGAGCTATCCTCAATCTAGCGAGTGACTACTGGATGAATCAACAAGGAAAACTCTATAACTCGCTAGCACAGGGCGTCATCTTTATAAAAATAGAGGGTAAGGCAGATATCACTCGCCTTATTGGGTATTAGGAGGTTGGTACACAAGGTGATCTCATGAAAGGAGAAAGGCAAAGTAATTCAGTTTCACAGGGTGTTTATATTCACGAACACAAGTTACAGTACTTGTCACAGCATGATGAATATAATACTTTCTTTGGTACAAGATATACAATCAGGGTTTAAGTCAATCAAAATTTGATGACATACATTATTACACTGGGGTCTCAATATGAGATAGACAACATGGGTACGAACTAAAGATATGACACATTGACAATAACAACATAAATAACCACAGGGCATGTTCTGATGAATACAATCTTACATGGCACTCCGGGCCGTTCAAATACTAGACAATGATTAAGGCCTGCTCATGGCCGAGAATGTGTGGCGATCATCTCTTTGATCCCGAGAGGTTACAATACTTAAAAGTCTCTGACATTAAGGGCGCTGCAGTCATTGACGATACTTGACTAACAACAATACTAACTTACTTGTAATTATACGGCGATCTCTCTGATCCCGGGGAAAGTTTACTACATTCCGTAACTTTCAATAATAGACTTTACTAAGACTGGGAAGTGCATGATAACACTTTATAACTGGCAATGCGCATGGAGACAAAGAGACAAAGTATTAGGTATCATGGCTTGAAGAGCTCATAGGTTACGTTGCCATGCTAAGAAGGGCAAGTCTCAACTCAAACATGAATGCGCAGGCTTACTCACCAAGTCGTCCTGGCTGGAATGAGGGTTTGAGGTAAAGATGGGATCAGGTTTAGGTTCCCTTTTCAGGAAACAACCCGATGTAAGAATGTGGGCTGGCTTAGGTTCCCTTTTCAGGAAACAACCCAAGGTAGGTAGGTAAGTAGGTAGGCGGGCTTAGGTTCCCTTCTCAGGAAACAACTCACGGAAGATGGGAGGGCGGGCTTAGGCTCCCTTTTCAGGAAGCAACCCTTTCGAGGTATGGAGGAGGAGTGCCAGGCTGGCCCGGGCCTTTGACTGACTAGCTGGACGCAGCGCGCGCCTTATATACCCCTGAGGAGGGCTGAAAGTACCGTTATCAAAATGGCCACCGGGCCGCTCGAGGCTGTCTGCATCTACAGGTGCACCACACTCGCACAACAGAAATACTCTCTCGTGGCACAAAGTTACTCTGTTACACAACTAAACTTCCCAACTTGAATTATAAATGCTCGTATTGCTGTTTGACACTATAATTAACACACAAGAACACTTGAATATTCATAAAACACATTTTAAGCAATAACAAACAAGTACAATTTATATTTACATGCGTATTTCCCGCGATTGCTGTTTTAGTGCACTTTACAGAGTCTTTGCATGGGATTGGCACTATTGATAGGTGCTCGGCCGTATTTTGTAAACAAACACTGGTACAGGTTAATAAATGTTGCAAATGCAGTTATACATGGAAAATATACATTGGATAAGCACTCGGGCGTAAGTAAATACTGTTTTACAAATAATGCTTCGTCTTCATAACCTTACATGCTTACATATTATCCTTACATAATAATAAATGGCAATACGCGATCGGCAAAGGTGTGGGCGAATACTACTGCCCTTAGGCCTAAATGACAAAGTGTTAAAAATCGGGGGCGAGCGTTAACATCATTTATAAGTGGACGTGACGGAGTCGCGTCAATATTTTTCAGAATTTATCAACCTTGGCACACACATACTACAGTCTATTGGCTTTGACAGCCGATGCTACCAATATTTTTAACACATATCAAACACGTGGCAGAACAAAATACCATTTTGAACAACAGGACGCAGTTGTATGGCCTGATGAAGCAGTAGTGGCAGTCCTGATCAACAAATCGGTTACCATCGCCGATATTGAAAGTAGTATGTATTATACGTGATAAATAAGTAAGCATTTTGGAGGAAACGTAATATAATATTGCTCAGTATCCAGTATTAGTCAGTTAACTATTTTATTTTATTCAAATCGCATAATTTTATAACTAATTTACAAACAACTGCACCGTTATCAGTCTACCTGTAACCAAAACAAAGCACGGCCATTTGCAAGTGTGAAGAAGTGACAGCATTTGTGTGTTTGAGATGTTTATGTGTTAACTTTGATATTCTGTGCGTGTATTTAATATACTGTAATATGGGGATTATAAAACCCAGCCTGTAATCGCCAATGGGATATTATGACGCCCTGCAACCAAAACAAAGAGCGGCCATTTGCGAGTGTCTGAGCTTTTCGTGTGTTCGTGTGCGTTTGTGATTCTTGTAAGGTGTTATTTTAATAATTTGTGCATGTATGTAATTATAATATATTGCAATCCAGTAATTAAAGTACCCGGCCTGTAATCACCAAAGACAACGGGATATTAAGACGTGTTTCGGAAGACGAAAACTTCAGCAGGCATGTCTACGAAAAACAGTCGCTAAGTAAGAATCAGGTAATATGTCCAGAGGAAAGTGCTACAGAAAATAAAAGATTGTTACCTAACTTGTATTTTAACAGAATTTGTGGGTATACACCTACGGTTTTTGTTGTAGTCATATATGTAAACATGTATTTAATGTTATATACCATTTACCCATGTACCACCCGCTCCCATGTAAGACCCGCACCCCATATTGTCAACATACTCCCTTGAAATTTTTTTTCACGATTTTGTTTGAAATTAATTTTTGCAAAACAAACGTAATGAAATTATAGCCCACAAGTATAGACCCGTACCCCTTATTGTTGATATGCTCCATTGATAACAATTTTTTTTCACTATTTTGTTTGAATTTAATTTACTTTTGCATAAAAACGTAATGACGTTATAACCCAGGAGTATACCTAAATACTGTGTAGCACCACGCACAGCATGTTGGAACAAAGATGGCAATGGCTGGCTGAATGAAACTAGGGTTCTGAAGCTTCGGAAAAAAACTGGAAAAATTGGGAAAAAACAGGGAAAAATTGTTTTTTTTTTCCATTGATGTAAAAATTGGATTTTTTTCTTCAAGGTGGAAAATCACGGAAATAATCTTACAATTTCTGAATTACAAATCTGGATGTTTTATGTAAAGTAAAACCTCTTTATAACGACCCCTCACGGTTCCCGAGATTAGGGTTGTTATAGAGAGGGGGTCGTTATAAGATTTCGGACCCATTTGGAACCTCTATGTGTCGAAATAGGCCGTTTTCGCATTAAGCCCATGTTCAGTCATCTTAAGCAAAAATAAATCTTACATTTAAACTTAGCTATAAACAAAATTTATGACCAGGTGTCTTTTAGAGAAAAGGCGATAGTGTATTCTACTCTCGGAGCTTTTCTTTTATGCCGTGAACACTAAGAAAGTCACGCGCTGTGAGGTTACGTGCTGTGTCGCCGCCTGCTTGTTATCAACCAGCCGGCCGACCGGGAGGATGATGGGGGGGGGGGGGGGGGGGGGGGGGGGGGGGGGGGGGGGGGGATGTGAGTGCGGGAGATGGCTGCGCGCGCATGTACCGATCAATACCACAGCCACAGCAGCTGCCCTCTTCAGCGCGTTAGCCTGCTCTGCCTTGAGACCGACTGAAAGATAATCGTGGACGTGCACTGTGATGTAACGTTATCGCTCGGTTAAAATATTAACGTTACATGTCAATGTGTAAAATATTTTGTTCAGGACAAAGAAAATGTAGTGACATGGCGCCCACTCTACTAAAAATGTACTATTAATCAGCATAGTTGTGGCGGTTGCACAAGCAAACGTTTAAATTTATTAAAGAGTACACAAGGGGAAAAAAATCATGAAAAAACTACAAGTACACTAGTAAAAAACTTACCAGTTATATATCCAACAAACGTGATAAATTAGGTAGATAATTTGTTTACTATTATCACTGCGTTCATTGACGGGACACTAAACAAACATACAATAAAAGAAAGTCTCACATTAAAGGGCCGATAGTAAACAATGTCGGGATGCCGAACTCCCGCGCAATCTCTGGCTTTGGCTTTTGTGTCGATTCCACTTCCTAATAATCATAACTAAATCAAAAGCCAAAAAAAATGTGTGGGTCGTCAATAATAGTTTACAGAATCGAGCCTAATAATCGTAACCAAGTCGAAAGCGAAAAGAACTGCGTGGGTCGTCAATAATCGTTCACAAACTCAAACCAAATAAATTACCAAATTAACATCGTGAAAATCAAAGCGTAATAAGTCGTCATAAAAAAAAAACCAAGAGAAATCCATAAGTCGCGCAATAAAGTTGTTATAATAGAGCAAACAGAGAGCGTGTAGAGTATCTAACAGCAAGCGAGAGAACACTGGCACGTGAACAAAGGGTGGCGAGAATGCCAAGCGCGTAAGGTATTCACATGAGGGGAAAGGAAGATAAAGAGTACCGTTACGGCAAGCTTGCCGCGTGGAGTGGAGTACAGTTCTCACCACTAGAAATGCAACATGGCGCACAAAAACCTATTTTTTGCCAATTTCCTTGAAATTTGAAATAAAAAAAATTAAAAAATCACGGTTTCCCAAAAAACGGGTCGTTACAGACAGGTTGTCGTTATAACATGGGTTGTTATAAAAAGGTTTTTACTGTATTTACATTTGGGCCTATCTACCGTTACACATAGTACCTTGCCAGTACCATGAAACTGAAATAATTAGTAAACCTAACACAACAAAACAATATGCATGTGAATTAAACAGAAATAATTGTCAAACACAACTTACAATCTCTGCCAGGAAAACAGTTTCAATTACAACAAAAAACCATTTGCAGTTGAAATTATTAATTATCTTGCTGCTTGTATCAACTGGCTGAGTAAGGTACTTTGCTGTTGTTTTACGTTTATCAACTTTATGATTTGCCATTTTTTTTCCAGACATATAACTGACATGCAAAATTTGAAACTGATTGCTGTTTGCCAGGTGTTCAGTTACGACTTACGATGGTGTGTGTGTATGTGTTCCTGATAACTAGTAAAACAAGTTACTTAAATTACAGTAATGTGATGCATCTGTAGTTCTCCTTATCTTAAAATTGTAAAGTTATCACGTTGGCCTTCTTTCCACATTCATACACCTTGCTATAGAGCATCCCAACCTTAGATTGTTGTACAGAGCTTATGGCGCATGCTGTTTGCCAGATCACAGCCACGTTACGAAGTTTGGGAGGTGAACTACTTCTGAGTTTTTATCTTTAAATATTATATTCTTTATTATTCTAATTGATATTACAATTTGCATAGCATCACGCTTCAAAGTATGCAATTAATAACGATTTATATTACTTTAAAATAAGAAACAATTCTCATACTCCACTTATATTAATCCACTACATGAATTGTAACGGGCACTTCATTAAGAAATAATTATCACATACCTTTTAATCATTATAGCTACTGCTGACAAAACGTAAGACTTCTTTAATTTTAGTAACTTCTGTCTGAAGACAACAACATGGTTGGGGTAGTTGATGATTATGAAATTTGTCATTCAAAGTCAAACTCGTTTGGGAACTGAAAAATATGTGATTTTTTACACTGTTATTGTCTGCTATAAATTTAAAGTGGGAGAGGGACATTGTGACGCGGTCAGCCGAAAGGCCTAAAGCTGAAGTATTATTTAATTTTAATTTTATTTATTCAAGTTTAATATTTCAAGAGTAAGAGTAGATGTCAAAATATTCTGGTCACACTGGCAATGATAGGCCTGCTGATGGGATGATGGGAGCATTGAGATCCAAGGAGACATCAGTTGTTACATAAGAGCAACCACAAGGGCAGTGCAAGAGGTCCATCAAGGAGTCCCCACCTTATGTAATGGAC
>PNEQ01048524.1:0-16457 GCA_003012365.1 Medauroidea extradentata | reverse complement strand
ATTATATTTACTGGTTTTCAAGTTTTGTATGAAGTAAAAATATGCAAATTTTGACTTTGAAGTGACATTACGGGAAAACTAGATGAGCTAATTTTTTTCCGTTAGATATTAATGTTCTCTGAAGTAATGTCTACAAAACTAACACTATTTTATACAAATATAAAATTATGAATTTTTCCCCACTTGAACACCCTTAAGGCCTTGTTACGGAGTTTTGCAGTAATTTCGAAAAAAAAAAAATTTTATTGCTACCTAATACTCATATCAAAATTTCGCTGCACAGTTTTGACACTTATATGTTATAATTTTTAGCTGATTTTTTTAAATTATACTGAACGGTTTTTTTAGATTTCATTACCCAAAGTACCACGATTTTCGTCGTGAAAATAAGCAAAAATGAAGGAAATTATTTTTTTGCTGGCGAATGGTACATTATTTAAAAAAAAAAAAACGCGTCCACAGTATTGTGCATCGTGTGATTACACATTGACTCAATTTTTTTTTCAAAACTTTTGGTTAAAAAATATTTTAGTTATTGGCACAAGTCTGAAAAAACTCTTGGGAACAAGCCCTTAATGTGATGCCGCCTGTACCATACTTAGTGTACATGTTTAATATGACATTCATAGAATTGTTCCATTAAGGCCCGTCTTCACTCTCCATATTAAGTAGTTCAATTATATATTTTTTTAATTCTGAAAAGAAAAATATTGTGTCTACAATTATATAGAAAATTCAATTTTTCTCCCGCCGCAGTAGACATTGAGATTTAGATGTTGATGTATAATTACAGTGCTATCAGCCTAGCAGTTTTGTATGTGAACAATTGCTGGAATGATTGTGGTATAAATACATGTTAACAGCTAAATCAAAATGACTGTTATAGCACAAAGTAAATAGAATTTTCGGTATAATCTTTTTTTTTTACATAAACTTCATAAACCTAAGAATTCAACTATCCAATATGGACATAAATGCCAAGCCTTAATGGAACAATTATAATTCTGTTATATATCATGTATTCGCTATGTAATATTGTATTATATCCTGTCATTACCATATGTAGTCACATTAATGACATGAGTCTCAGTTTCGTTATTAAAATGCTGGCTACACCGAGCCTTAATTCGGCTTATGAAACTGCAATTTGTTATTTTGTGTATAAATCAGTCCAGTAGTGCCACTAGTTAATTTACTGAAACAATTATATTGTTGCTTTTATAGTTTCTGGTGAGTTATGTAATGCGTGTTATTATTGACAGTTGTATAAAAATAAATTGGAAAAAAATATTTTAACAAAATGTAAAGAAATCGAAGATAATTGTGGATGTTGTATGTTTGTGACAAGTAACGAGGGTCATCTGGGTAGGACAGAAATGTAGGTGAGAGTAGTCTTGAGTAAAGCTCTGAAGTGTCCATTGAGTCTCGAGAAAGTCTTCTATCAACCCATGGATAACCCTCCTCAACAACAGGACATATAAAACATTACAAGGTTCCCGGGGAAAATGAGAACAGTAGATATAAAGATACCCAGTGTGGTGTGTGTTTTGTGGTTTAAGGCAATATGGCTGTTGTCGGGTGAATTATAAGCTGTCTCATGTGAGTACTTGCTGTTGGTTTAACTTAACTGTCTCCACTGACGAACTGAAGCAGCGAGTAGTAACTGTTCAATTGTGTATGTTTCTGTTTAAATCGATGTGACTGGAACTGGAAGATAAATTGCAAGTTCAACTGCTTGAGTCTTACGGGATTTAGTACCCGCCATTTTGGAATAATGGAACTTCAGCATTTCATTTGGCCTGCGAATTTTCTATAATGTTTTATACTTCTGCAAGGCAGAGGAAATAGCTTCTTACGTTGTATACAGTTGGCATTTCTTGACTACTATTGCTTTTACTATACCTGCGACCATCCGTAGGAAAAATAACTTTCTTCCTCCGGAAGGTTACTAGTCACAAAACTAAGGCAGGTAGTGAAGGTGTGACAATTTGGTAAGCAATGTCTGTGCCATGACAGACGGTAAATGTTAATAAAGCTCATTGTATGTAACTTACAGCGAAACTGAAGAATTCTATCATGGCAGATACTGATTCCCCGTAGGAGGAGTGTGTGCCATTTTTTAAAATTTCAGTGTTTGACGGGTGGGAACAGCGGAGCTCGACGTCAAAAATATCGCCTCTATTCGCAGCGCGTCAAACTGGCGTGCAAGGTTTCTATTGTAGACCATTTCCTATGGGACTTTCCTATTTTCTAATAGTATATATATAAAACTATAGAAGAGTAGTTTCAAAAGTGACCGTCCATTTGCCAGGCGAGGACCTAGTTTGTAAGTGTGTAATCCCCTGGAGTGTTATCAGGGTTGTGCGAGGACTCTGATACGCCTACTGGTGTGTTGTAAGTGTTGGACGTTGGCCAGCCTTTCACGTCTGCATTGCCTTAACCAGTGTTATTTATAAACTGACAGATCCCTTTGTGATGCCCGCCGCGTGCCTTGTCGCTCCTTATGTTGCTCGAGGTCATGTATAAGCTGTGCAATTTAAACAAAAATAGTTACTGAAACAATAATACTGTCAAAACCGTTAACCGGGATCAATTAGCCAATTGTATGAGTACAGTTATACGCGGTATACGACCTAGTTACTAGTCTCTGCAGCTAATTATTAGTTTCCTGTAATTTTTAATACTAACGAACATCTTGAGTAGCAATATAAAGCCTAGTTTACACTAACGATAACATTGCCAATACTAACACGTGTATTCAATGTTGTAAAAATGAGTGACAATTGTTGACAGCTCATGTTATCAATATTGTTGCCAACATTACGTTACCAACATTTTGTTGGAAACAAGGGCCGCGGTGGCCGAATGGTCAGACCACTCGCCTCCCACCAAGGCGATCAGGGTTTGATTCCCGGCGAGGGTCGGTCCCCGGGTTTTCTCGCTTAGGAATCGTGCCGGACGATGCCGCTGGTCGGCGGGTTTTCTCGGGGATCTCCCGTTTCCCCCGCCCTTTCATTCCGGCTCTGCTCCATGCTCACCTCATGTCACCCCTCACCTCGATGTTAAGGATGTTCAAGTACAATAAAATCATAATTTAATATTTATATTAAGTAGTGTCTGTTTTGTAGACGGTACTTGTGAATATAGTTTCCTCTTACGAAACAATTTTAACTCGAATAGTTTTCTCATAACGGCGCGTCAAAGTCAAAATTGGCATGTTCTGCTGTCATGCAAATAGTGGAAACAAATGGACTTACGTAAGTGAAATAATTCACAGTGAAATAACATGCCACGGGCTACGTAAGCAAACATTTTTTAACAATCCCGTGTGCAATTTTCGTATTTAAAAAAAATTGCCGAATTTTCAACTTTTTTGTGTAGTTTTGCGATTTTTTAAAAATTCCAAAATAATACGTAATGGTCTTTGAAATACTTTATGCATAGTTCATGGGATGTTATATCGCATTGAATTATTTTATTCAAGTAGGTCAGTTTGTTTTCACTATTTGCGTGGCAACAGAACATGCAATTTTTTACTTTGACGCACCGTTATGAGAAAACTATGAATGCTAAAATTGTTGCATAAGAGGAAACTGTTCTCTCAAATATTGTCTACAAAACTAACAATATTTCATAAAGATGTAAAATTATGATTTTATCGCACTTGAACACCTTTAAGCGTTGACCCAAATCTGTCGCACTCTCTCATAAAAAAAAACCTTTCCAAACTGGCGTATTATGTACTAACCGGGTGTATGTAAGCGTGAAGTGAACTCAGCTACAGACGTTCCACCATTATAATTACATGGTCACGTCTTAGTTCCATAGTAAACATGGATAAACGGGAATCTTTCACAGTAGTTCAGTGTTTGTCTCGTTGTGGCAATGTGTCCCTCGATACGCGCTTCAATGTCGCCCTTATAGCTGCGCCACTTCTGAGCCTCTCAGCGCTCCTGTGTTTGCTTGCAAGTTAGACAAAACTATTTTCTGTACTTGCTTTATTTCTCCTCTATTTTTTATTCCTGCGTTCTAAAAATATCTGGAGCGTTAGTTTGCTTACTTCGGCCACTTAAATGAGTCGCCTCTAGCCCTGAAATAATTCGTTTTAGTGTGCTGAAGGAAGAGGCAGTGTCATAGGCGTAATTCGGGGGTGACAGTTGCCACCCCTAAGTTTTGTTGATAAAGAACATAAAATTATCTTTGTTAACTTAGGGATACAATTTTACTTGTGCATTTTCCATTACACTGTTTTTTAATTTAGCTAATGATATAAAATATTTAATACAAAAGTGTTTACATAATTTTGATGGAAGTTTTTTTTTTCCTTGGTAATCCTTGTCACCCCAATCAAAACGCTCAAATTATGCCCATAGGCAGTGTGTCCTGAAATACAGTTAACGATGAGCGCAGTTCGCAGTAACTAAGCATATAGCTGCCAGCAGGTATTGCCGGTGACGTAAATATAAACATGGACGAGGGACAGTACTGGCTGCATGGCTGTGATGATATCCTGTATGTCGCAATATGGCGGATGTGCGTCGTTCCGGATCTCTGCTGTATGTCACTCGTCCGTCCGTCCAGGGCTCAAAGCGGCAGTCGTCCCTCACCGGCCATTTCCGCCGGAACTATGACCAACTGACGTCAGTACCCAAGTGCTATGCCGCCTCGCATACACATGTCATACATAACGAGTGTGTCCAGAATTGTTCTGTATACATATCAGCCAGTGCGCATAATACAGTATGACCATTAAGGGCTTGGGCCCGAGTTTCTCGGCTTACGAAAGAATATTTTTTTTAAATCCATATGAGAATCAATATCGTAAAATTGCTTCGTAACTTTTTTGCAAATCGGTTTTATTATGCAATGCATTTTTTCGAGACAAACTGTATTATGAGTATAGCTAATTTTTCAATCAAAAGGAAATTTCGTTAATTAACTAGTTAGCAACTATTTTGCAGTCTTCTGACTCGACAAAATTAGAGTATGCAGTTTAAATCAGTCATAACAAAGTTACGAAGCGATTTTACGATATCCGCTCCCATTTATGTTTTAAAAAATAATTGTCGTTAAATGCGAAGAAACTCGGGCCCATGTCCTTAGTCGTAACACATTAACTATTAAGGCCTTGCTCTTTAGTTTTGCAATGGTCTAGAAGATATTTTTAATGCAAATTAATAAATATATCAAAAGTTCATTCTTACAGTTTTAACACTTATATATCATCGTTTGTATCTAAATTTATCTGTTGCAATTCACCAAACGGATTTTTAGATTTTTGCCTTTGAAATATCACATATTACGAGATCAAAATTAAGCAAAACATGTTTTGCTAGCAAACAGTACGTTATTTAAATTTAAAAAAATTCTCTGGCGAAATTGCGTATCGTATGACTGTAAACAGTCTCAAATTTTACCAAAGCATTTAGTTAAAAAAATTAATGAGTTATTTGCAGTTGTTTGAAATAAACGAAAAACCGTGGCAGTATGGTGATTATTCCCATGAAAAACCAAAACTGGAGTAATTATTTTTTTAAAACGTGTTACAATGTATTAAATGTGAGGAATGTTTACAGTGTTGCAAGTTAGGAACTCTCCCCCCCCCTAGTTTTGTATAGTTGAGGTAATAGTTGTTAGCTAACTCTACATATATATATATATATATATATATATATATATATATATATATATATATATATATATTGCTGTGCAGTGTTCCACGAGCAGTCACTCTACTTCTATCTTAACTTATTCTTGAAGATGACGCGCCTAGGCCATCGTCTAAGTAAGATAGCCCTATCACCTGGAAACTTCGCGCATCGTCTCCGAGCTGTGAGAAAGTTGAGGGCCTCGTCGCGGCTGGGTATAAATACAGCTCGCGGCATCTGAAGAGTAAGAGTTATTGTGGCGTTTAGCCTGCGCGTGTATGGGTACTCGGCGGAGAAGGCGACGGCAGCAAGGAGCGACGCGGGATCAGCACATCTAGTGGTGACAGTGTGTATGGCGGTTGGTGGAACAGTTACTTGGAGCGTCGTTGGACGGTGCACTTGCGTGTGAGAGACAAGACGAGTAGGTTATACTACTTCCGTAAATAGTGAGACATTTCTGGAAACATACGTTCAATAGGACAGTGACTTACGTAATTGAGGAATATTTTGTACGAGATAGACAGGCATTGACGGTATGCTTAAGGTGGGACATCAGTCGCCATATTGGATTATTTAATTAGTTGACTTTTTTTTTAATTCTGAGACGAAAATTGTACATTTTGAGATTATACCGTGAATTCTATGAATTTCGTGCTACAGTACGAACATCGCAGTTGAACTTTTAACCTATCCTTAAGACGCAGTTAGTCAAACAAATTGTTTTATGTTCTTAGTTTTGGCTGACTGATTGCGGCCTGGATAGACGTTAAAAGTTCAACTGTGGTGCTTGTGTTATAGTGCAAGATAATCTCACATGGTACACCTTTCTTCTCAGAATGTTAAAAAAGCGAAAAACAACAAATCCAACATGGTCACTGATGGGGGCTTTAGCGTTAGGAAGATTAACTGTAAATAATAGTTGTCAATATTGATGTACACAGTTTTGAACTTCATCTGGATTAGTGTTATATAATCATTGTGGAGTATTTTTGTAAGGTCTGTATTAAGTAAAGAAATGTAATTTAATTACTTCATTTATTGATGTCGTCCTCAATCGGACTCATCTGTCCATACACGGGACAGTCAACGTGTAACAATGTTATATGCTCACATCACAACCCAAATGTGCACTTCTAAAAGGGACACAAAAGTTACTACATTGTGTATATATATCCAAGATGGCGGCGTATATTGAATCGTGTGGCAGGCCAGAGATATGTTGTCAACAAAACAAGCGGGACCAGGCTAGTCTGTACAGATAGGTTTGTTTTCAGAGGCGATAGGCCTTCGCCCTTCCTGTTCGCCAGGCCAGATTGTCGTGTTTAACATCTTTGTTGTTGCGAGAAGTCACGTGTGATGTGGGCGGCCATCTTTATTTTGTAGTATTTCCCCTGTGCAAGCATTCCTGAAGACGTATCAACATTTTTGTCGTTCCATGCTGTATAGTCTAGTGCGCATTTTTACAGTGTTAGTTAATAGATCAATTCCTTATTGTTTTATTACATTTGTTGGAAGATGTGAAGAATTGAAGATATTTTGTCAGTTTTAAAATAGAGGTCTTCAGCGCTGGTGAGGGATGACATGAGTATGGAGCAGCACTGGAATGAAAGGGCGGTGGAAACGGCAGCTACCCGAGAAAACCCGCCGTCCAGCGGCATCGTCCGGCACGATTCTTAAATTCAAAAGTCTGGAGATCGACCCCGCCGGGAGTCGAACCCGGGTCGTCGTGGTGGGAGGCGAATTCTTTGGCCACTTCGCCAACCACGGCCCTTTTTTTTTCTTGGAAAATAAGAAACAACATAGTAATTCTTATCCTCCAACAAATGATAGATAAGATGGGAGTTATTTATTATCTAGCAACGTAAAAACGTCCTGCAGACTAGCATTTATAGCGGCAAGGGCGCGGTATACAATTTTCATCATGTTTTTATTTATTTATATTTGTACCAGTTACTTTTTTTCTTATTTTAGACACAAAGTGTGACCAAATTTTGTTCTTATCCTTTTTTTTTTATCTCGCATAGTTTTTGCGTAATGGCTCGTTAAAGTCCAAATTCGCATGTTTCCGTTTTAAGGACGACACAGAAACCAACTCACTCGCCGAATTGAAAGAATTCTCAGTGAATAACGATGTTGTAGGCTACAAGTTTAGCTGTGTTAAACCACGAAATAAAATATCTTTGCATTTAAAAAAAATATTGAAATTTTTAAATTTTTAATTTAAATTTCAGCGTTTTTATTTAAATACAAAAAGGTTTTATTCTTTGTTTTATGTACGTGACATTGTAACCTGCGACTTCTTTATCCACCGTAGATTCAGTTTGGTATATCTGTTGGTTTTAGTGTAGTCGGACGCGGTCTCCCGCAATTTTCGTCATCATTATTTTATTTTTTATTTGCACCAGACATTTTTTTCTTATTTTAGACACAAAATGTGACTAAATTTGGCTCTTATGAAATTTTTTAATCTGTTATAGTTTACGCGTAATGGCTTTGTAAAGTCATATTTTGCATGTTTCCGTTTTAACGACTACACTAAAACGAACTGATATACCAAACTCAAAAAAATCACAGTGGATAAAGACATTGCAGGCTACAATGACATGATCATAAAAATAAATAATAAAAATTATTTTAATTTTAAAAAATGCTGAAACTCAAAACTTAAAAAAAAAAATCAATATATATTTTTTTTTAATTCAGGTAATTTCTTTTCTTTAATTTTATGAGCATGTCATTGTAGCCTGCAATGTCTTTATCCACTGTGATTTTTTTGAGTTTGGTATATCAGTTGGTTTTAGTGTAGTCGTTAAAACGGAAACATGCAAAATATGACTTTAACAAGCCATTACGCGAAAACTATAACAGATAAAAAAATTTCATAAGAGTCAAATTTAGTCACATTTTCTGTCAAGAATAAGAAAAAAATGTCGAGCAAATAAAAAATAAAATAATGGCGATGAAAATTGTGGTAGACCGCGTCCTTAAAATGGAAACGTGCGAATTTTGTCTTACAGAAGCTATTACGAGAAAACTATGATAGATAAGAAAATTTCATAAGAGCGAAATTTAGTCACATTTTGTGTCTAAAATAATAAAGAAAAAAATGTATGGTACAAATAAAAAAAATTAAAACATGGGGATAAAAATTGCTGTACACAGAGCCCTTAAATGTCAGATATGTTTGTTGACATGTCAGGCACGGTCGGGGGGAGGGGGGGGCTGTCATGGGGTCTAGACCTCCCCTCTCTTACCATACAAAAACTACTCAATGCTACGGGTCTGTATTTATACCACTTTAGTAAGTTTTTTTTTATAATTTTGGCTAATTGTGGACTTAAGTCGCTAATTAGCCATAATTAGAAAAACTAATGTTTGGAACAAATTAGGCTGCACAGTACAAACAAATTGCAACTTTTGTATGTGGCAGTTTTGCGATGTTTGCTCCCTTTCAATATTTAAAAAAATTAAACTCATAAAAACAGCATCATTTTTTACCTTGGAAATCCATATTTTCTGGGAGGAGGGTTCCGGACCGTCCGATTTTTGGGGTGGTGGTGAGGATTTGGTGTAATTTTATAACAATCCCATGTTAGGGAACCACACACTCCTTAGACAATAATCTTGATTACGGCCGTGCGTCAGAAATGCTAATGGTGGGGAAAGTACTATAAATTCAAAATGGCCGCGCTCCATCCACCTGAAAACAACAACAGCAGCAGCAAATTTGACGTAGTGTTGTTTTTAGCCGGAGGCGGCGTTGCTCGCTCGCTAACTCGGGTAAACGAGTTATAATCAGGAGGGGAGTGCAGTAGAGTCGACCCCCTGCCTGCGAGTTGAACCCGCCCCTGGCAGGGCTGCAACCAGCCGTACATAATGATCACCAGAGCGCGGGTTGTAGACAAGGGGAGGGGTAGGGAGGGGGTAGCTGCTCGTGCCTGCCCTAGTTACCACTTCCCTTCCCCTTCTCATGTTCGAGCTTCAACAAGTTTGTGTTGCACTGTTTTCAGAGGCAAGTCCTTCAGCCCGGGCAAACCCTCTAATATGTATTCCACGCCTGTCCTACAGGCTGACCCGGAAAAATAGTACACTGGGGGTGTGTCTATGCTATGCGCTGTTCGCGTTGTAATGTACGCTTAGGCTGCTGTGTTTATGTTACAAATTGTCAAGAATATATAAACTTGCTGAAATGATCAGGGCTAAAGACTAAACTAAATATAAAAAACTGAAAACAATGAAGTGTTACCTAAAGTTAGTAGGAAGATTTGTTGGTGCCTTCAGTAAGGGTGGAGTTAGCAAAGAGGAAAAACGTCTAGAGGGTCGTAATTTTTACCATTTACAGGAACGTCAAATGACTGATCATTTGTTATAAAAATAAATATCGTATTCAGAGCAGGATAGCAACTGTCCAGTGTATCCCCCCCCCCCCCCCATCCTCGCATACATGTTTTATTACTGGCAGCTCGTATTGAGGCAACCTGCGTATCTTGGATGACATTAATGAGATCTTACGATGGAGAAACGCGTGAATGAGAGAGGCGGGCAAACGTGAAGTCACCGAGAAAACCCACCGTCAGCGACATCGCCTTGGTGTGAGGCCAGTGGTTTGAACACTCGACCGTCGCGGCCCCATCATTCCTTATGATACTTTAGGAGTGTGTGGTAGATAAATAAACGCTGAAAACATCAGTTGATTTCTACGCTTTTTTCGAAGCCAATATGGATAAAATACTCAATGACAATCCTAGATAATGGTATTTGCCAACTGTATGAGTAAATATTTATCCAGAATTACTCATTCGTTACGCGTGATCTCTTGCGCCGCAGTTAAATGCACGAGGTTCCGGCGTCAGAGATTGTTTAAAACGTTGACTTAAACTATTGTCTAGGATTGCTATTGTTAAATGTTCGCAAATCGGCTTCAAGAAACCTACAGTTGTAGATTAATGCTTTTAGCGTTGAATTATGTACCACGCCCTCTTAAGTTTCAATACGTTAGTCATTGTTCTATCATTTCGCTGTCACCTTCACCCCAACTGATGGTGTTTCCAAATAATGTACACAGTGAAAAAAATTGTACATTTACAAGGAAAATCTTGTAAACTAATATCGGAACGTAAGTCATGTAATGAAAGTAAGATGTCAGAAACCTTTTATAGTGGTTACAAATATCGTAAACACCTTTGCGAACTAGTGAAATAAACGTAATGAGCAAATTTTACAAAACATTTTGTAATTTTCGGAAAAAAAATTTAACTTGTTTCAAAATATTTTTATGTAAAACTACAAAAAAGTGTGGTAAACTTAACCAGATATTAGCTGTAAATATACAAAATTTGTTTGTAAATATACAAAGAAGTTTGTAAAAATACAAGTTTTTTGTAAATTTTACAAAAAAATTTTGTAGTGTTACCAAAAACTTTTTTGGAAACTGGTTTTTTAAAAATAAACTTTTCGTAAAAGTACAAATTTTTTACTGTGTAGTTTTGTTTTGGGACAGCTTGTATTTTCTCGGAACATTATTACTGTACTACAACATAATTTTTACCGGCAGTCTCACAATCTATGTTTAAAAGAAGAGGTGGCAGGCTGAGTAAACTATTTAAAGCGCTACATTTTAAACTAACAGTTCTATTTGTGTACGTATTTCTGCTATAATTATAACGGTCAAATTAATGTTGGAAGCGTCACTGTTGACAACAGTTGGTCCGTGTAGCTAGCACTTAACAAAGCCCTTCCTTGCATGTCTTATTACAGACATTTGTCTGTTTTCCTCGCATCCTTTCTTTCCCTCTTCTTTTACGAACGGATGCGTATTCTCTTGAAATACGTCATTATATACAGACGAAATATATCATTGTGAAGGGACGTTGTGAGTGGTATATATATATATGTTGTCCTGTAACAATCTGTGAAATTTTACGAACTTGATAATTTTTTCTAGGTCAATTTCCTACTTCAAATTTTGAAGAGTAGTACATTTTTTTCTGCTTGCTGTGCTGGACGATGTGGTTGGCCTGTGTGTTTTGTGATACATCTCCCAGTTATAATTTTTTTAAGTTTTTAATTACATATAAAATTGTGCTTTTATTAATTATAAAAAATATAAGATCAGTTTTGAGCTCTGTAGTTGCTTCTTTGGAAATGGGTTACTTCGCATTCGTGTTCCTGTGTGCAACAAACAGAATGGAATACATGACTTAGCGTAATTCGTTTTAACATAATTTAACCAAACACTTTATGGCGGTTCAGTTCTTTATTGCATTGTGCCGAAGTGAAAAGAAAGTCTTTGCTTGGCGCAAGAAAGGGTTCGTGACATGTCGCACTTTTTTTACGGCAGGTCATTAAATGTCTTCCTAATCTCTTTACCCATTTCACTATGTATGCTCTTGTGTTTTAAGTCTTTGCACGCTTCTTATAAACGTTATTTAGGACTGCTCGAAATTATTAAAAATGGCATTTATCATGCTGCTGTAGTAGTGGGATTTAGGAACTTCAGAAACGCGAGTTGGGGACAAGTTCGCCATATTTATTTATCGATTTGGACGGTTTGACGTGCCCTAGAACGACACATGACCTTGTGCGAGCTACATGGAGGGGGGAGTCGGCCAGGGCTGGGTTTAAGGAACCATCCCAGTATTCGCTTGGAGTGAGTTCGGAAAACCCTGGTAAACGGAAGTCAGTACGACCGGAGCCGGGTATCGAACCCGTGTCTTCCCGAATGAGAGGCGAGTGTTTTACCGCTGCCCCACCTCGCTCTGTCACAGTGGACGTCTTGCTGACGTAACGTTGCCTGTCCTGAATGGCTGATTGATACATTTCTTTAACCATGACTTTGGTGCATTTTGGTTTATGCATTTGTATTTTTATTGTTTAGCAATATTGGATTTGTTTTAGCCGCCATATTTTCGTATACTTGCCTCTGTCTGCCAACTACTTGTCATAGTTTGTCATTTGTTTACAACGGTCGCTAGACAACTACGTCAGTCAGATGTTACCTTCTATTACCTTGCAATTACAGAGTTCGTTTCCCTCAGTTAGTAGATGTCATTAGTGTTGCGTCCAGGGCCGTCATTTCAGGTTTACCTTGGGGGGGAGGGGCAAGTGGTTTTTTTTTCGACAATGATCTTGTTGCATCTTTTTTTATTAATTAAGCATTTATAAATTAGGAACTTTGATAGTAAAACTTCGGCTTTATGTGCTTATTTTAGTATTATTTAAGTAACAAAATACACAAAAAAATTTTTACACATTTTCTTCTAAATCCAAGGGGGCATCGCCCCTTGCCCCTCTAATTGACGCCCCTGGTTGTGTCTCCTTGTTTCTGTTGCTGGCAGAGTGCATCGTTTGTGGAGAACTCGTCCTTAACAGTTCGACGTAATTTCTATTTTAAGTATGTTTAAAGGTACTTAAGTGTTGCTACGCTCGTCACGTCACTCATTGAGCTACGCGGTCAGTCATGTCATTTATGACTTGACAGCGCCATTAGCACGGCGATGGTGTTTTATTATTGTAATATACCGCCATAATGACCTACTAGGGGTCGAGGAGTCAGACCTCTCGCCGCCACCTAGGCGGTCCGGGTTCGATTCCCGACGGGGTCGGACCCCGGATTTCCTCATGTGAGAATCGTGCCGGACGATGCCGTTGGTCGGCGAGTTTTCTCGGGGATCTCATGTGCCCCCTCCCTGTCATTCCGGCACTGCTCCATACTCACCTCGTATCACCTCCCAAGAGCTCTGAAGACCTCGATGTTAAGCGCTGACTAATATCTCTCACTCACTGACCTACTAGTCCCACTGACGGGTCGGACAATAACTTGCTACTCATAGTTCCACTTACCACAATCTTGAAACAACACAGTTGTGCCATTGTCGCCAAACAGTCGTGTTAGCAGTGTTCACACGTGTTCTAAGACCGTATTCTATGCGCGCCAAAGCATCGTGCTAGAGAACGGAATGGGATCGTTTAACTCCCCATTTCACTTTCTATTTTCTATGTGTATTAAGTAGACTGTGCATTCGGAAAAACCTCATTTGCTTTCTTTGAAGCATTCATAATGTCACACACACGCACACACACACACACGCACACACACACACACATATATATATACACACACACACTAGCTGGCCCGACAAACGTTGTTTTGTCACATAAATAACTTATTGTAAGTGTGTAAGGTATATAAGTGGAAGAGGTCTAATAATACAGAAATTAATAAATAATAATAATAATAATAGAGCAGCGACACCTGGTGGGGATAGACTGGTATCTCTCTTCTTAGATTATGGCTTAGCTATATACCTATATACACTTTGGGAGGTAGTCATGGCCCCAATTATAACTTACACAGTTATCGACCGGGTTCTAAAATTATTAAATTAAAAATATTTACTAAACAATAGCACTTAGGAGTATTAAAAATAGATAAAAACCTATTCGCAGACCTACCGAATGTATATACAAAATTTCATTGAAATCGGTTAAGCCGTTTCGGAGGAGTATGGAAACAAACACTGTGACACGAGAATTATATATATATATATATATATATATATATATATATATATATATATATATATATATATATATATATATATAGGTTTATCGCGGGAAAACGTGACTGTTTGCTGGGTTTCAGCGTACGTTCAGCGTATAAAAAGATGAGCGGCTTTCGCTTGTACGTGAATCTGTTGCCCTATTTGACTAAGCCAATAAGAATCCCGGTATTCTAATATTTGATGCCTATTATTGGTCTGCAGGCAGCTACGTTCACTGAGAGAAAGAATTGTTTCACTATACTAAATATATTTGTTTGGAACGTGTTTGCTTCAGCTAAACAATATTTTGTTGGCCGGACCAAGCTTGGAGTCCTCCAAACAAATTTAATTATTTCCCTCGACCAAATTATTCATTTAGGCGCACTTTGTTTGGGCCAAACATATACTTGGTTACTATAGGACGTGGAATATATATTTTGTGTGAACAAACAACTCGTTACAATTTGTCAACAAAGTAATATTGTTAGTTATAAGTGATGTGCTTTGAACTAACAATTTTTTTCAATGGACTAAATGATTTTGTTGGCGAAACTGTAGCCATTTGGTTGACTTGCGGAAGATGGCAGACTGGCGTGCGTGAGCGATAAGATGGCGAACACTGTATACCTTGACTTTCAAAATATAAGCTTGTGCCACAAGTAGGACGTCTAAACTGTTAATCAGCATAATTAAAGGACCTTAATTCTAGTTATAACAATTTCAAAATGGCTAATTTGATTGATCACAGAAGAAAATGCTATAAAATTGAGAAACTCCGCAGCCGCACGTCTCGTTCTTTATGCTGTGGTGGACAGCGATCATTTTAATAATATTATAGACGTCGTTTACCTTCTCGCAGACTGACGACAAACTTGTTTGAAAATAGAGCAGTACAATCGTAAAAAAAAAAAAAAATCCTGTTCCTATACAAATAACAAACCCATCGTCACCGAACAAAATAATTTGGCACGAGCAAACAAATTTCGTTTGCACCAACAAATAGTTTTTCTCAGTGTTGTGTCATACGTATTATATCACCCAGTCATAAATGTGGCAAGAAACCACAATGTTTTCAAGGTTATGTTGGCACAAAACATTTCCGCGATCTACCATCATCTCTAAATATATAGTATAGATTTTATTTTATTGTTATGGGAAATGGTTGTTATTGAAATACAAACTGTTGCGAGTGGCCGGCGAATTTTCTCAGTGTACTCCCCTTTGCCCGGCTCATGTGTTCCGACACATATTTGTCGGTAGTCCTCGAGGTTTGACAGAAGCCTTCAAGTCTGTCAAATATAGCATGTATTGCCCTGTGCTTGAGTCCATCCCCGTACGCTCTTAATTAATGAATTTATTATCTGAAGAAAGGCTGGAGATGTACAGACCCTACCTAAAGTACTGATAGGAGCCGTGAAATTTCGCGAAAAATTGTTTGCCTTCCTTGCACACCTGCGTCTCTGCTTCGTGGTCGGTGATTGGATGTTGGGTAACCCGCAAATCACAGACACGTGGTGTCGCAGTAACCTTGTTCCTGTTGGCACAGTCAAATAAGTGACGGCTGTACACACAGACTTGTTGCCAATAATCACGAAGCAAAGCTGCAGATGTGCATGTTAGACATTAAAACAAAGCGGTGGAAAAGTCTTCTCGCGAAAACTACAGGTCGCTACATACTGACACTTCTAGTGCTGTCGACGAGTAGTGCAGGGGATACAGGCATTTGCTCCTGTGGAACTGCTAATGTGGTCGCAACCGTACAAAGAATGATATACAACCACTGTTAAGAGAAATGGTTCACGGACGTCTTTAATTTACTGTAATTTTCCCCAATACAAGCATTCCTGGAGGCGTATTAACATTTTCTGACATTTCATGCTCAGCATGTTAGTGTACTACATAGTGTTATTGTGTAAGATATTATATTACTTGTGATCTTTGAACGATTCTTGCAATGGGTTGGTATTATGTATAGAACCGATATCATGGACATACGCCATTGCTTGCGAATGTTGCCGTCTTGCAGAAAACATCCACAATAAAACGAAAAAACAAACCAACAAAGAAATCTGGCAATATGGACCTGAAAAATTGACTGAATTTGCTGTCTTCCTAAACTCACTCAGACCATCCATACAGTTCACTTATGAGACGGAAACCAACGAGAGCATCCCTTTTCTAGATGTTTTGGTGTCTAGGGAAAACAACATAATCTCTACCAAAGTTTACAGAAAGCCTACCCACACTGGACAATACCTACACTACA
>PNEQ01048523.1:0-10594 GCA_003012365.1 Medauroidea extradentata | reverse complement strand
TAAATTGGCAGTTTTATAAATAAGGCCCAGGCGAAGTCGCTGTTAGTGGCAGGGACAAACTTAAGATTGCTTTTCGCGTGGACAGCTATAGCTACTTATCCTGCTGCAGAATTAGTTCAACTAGCCGCTTGGACATTCTAACACTTGATGACTGAAGTACCAATCTTGTGTACAAAGAGGTTTTTCAGTTAAAGTAAATATTATCAGTTACGAATAATACTCGCGAGCAAAGCCGCGGGGAACTGCTAGTTTAGTATATAGCTTAACATTAAATAACCATAGACGCGTTTAAAACATGTTTATTTAGTGTGTTAGCGTGTATTTTTTATGCAGCCTGCTTTATGTTTTTAAAGAGTACAAAACAATATTTGAACGACGTCTTATTATCAGCTACCACCGATTGAGAAGCTTACTGGTCAAGAGAAGTTTGAGACATGGAAGTTTGCTGTACAGGCATATTCTGAGCACGAAGAGTTATGGTACTGTGTTATATGTTATGGTCCAGACGAGAAGAAAGGTATGAAAACTGGATCTAAAGTAATACTTCTAGTTAGGCCCATACATTATGTTCATGTTCAGACGACCGCCATTGTCAAGCAAGCCTTGGAGAACCCCATCAGAGTTTTCCAAGACACGGGATTTACAAGACGTGTAAGCATCTTGCATCTCCTCATTGCTACGAAACTTAATAACCGTGAGTCCATTGGAGCTTACGTCAGTAATATCGTTATCAAAGCTCACAAATTGTCAAGTATTGGACTGAGAGTAAGTGATGAGTGGATTCAAACAATTTTGTTGGTAGGTTTACAAAATTACTGAAAGTTCAATCATAATTGTTGCAGTTTATATGGATGAACTTCTGTTGCTATCCGACAACTGAGGCAGAGTACATGTTTATGTCAGCATCTGCACGAGAAGCAATGTGGCTTCGAAGATTGGGTTAAAATCTGTGCTCCAGGACAGAACTAACAGTGTTATGTGTAGATAAGAAAGGTGCTCAAAAGTTATTCTTACATGACGGCTATCAAGCACGTACGAAAAAGTATTGATATTCGTCATAATTTCGCAAGGAAAAAGATTCTTAATGGACAGCTCCTTATGAAGCGTGTACCATCTAGTTCCATGTTGGTAAATGCATAAACCAAGGCTATGGATAGAGTCACGGTCGTAGAAGTACAGGTCTGGACACTCGCCTATCTACCAATGTATTTTGCTTGACCCGCTTGTTGTTTGGCTGTAGTTCGTCAAGTTACCTAGAATGTTGTAATTTTTGGCGCTGTAATCCGGGCGATTAGACTCAAACGCCGTTCACTTTTTTCTATTTTTAACATTATAAAGCAAATTAAGATTTCAGGAGCAATGATTAGAGATTATGGTTTATCGCGGGAAAAGTTGACTGTTTGATGGATTTCAATACACGTCCAGCTTGTACGTGGAGCTGTTGCCCTATTTGACTGAGCCAATAAGAATACCGATATTGTATTATTTGATGCCAGGTATTGGTCTGCAGACAGCTACGTTGTGTCAGTGATTTCAAGGCTATCGTGGCACAAAACATTTTCGCGATATACCATCATCTCTAGCAATGATTTAAAAATGTGAGCGATGGAAGTATTTCATAAATTAATAAAAAAATACGTTTTGAAATTTTTTTTATCTTATAGGGAGGTAAGTGGGCGGAGTTTGAGCTCGACCGCCCGGATTACAGGGTCAAAAATGTATAGCATTATCGGTAACTTGGTGAACTGCAGCCAAACAACAAGGGGGTCAAGTTTCCAGGCGAGTGTCCAGACCTGTTCTTCTACGACCGTGGATATAGTGAAACTGTTAATTTGTTCCAAATGACAACAATAAGAAGGGCGTTGGAATAGTTTTTTAAATGTATTGCTTTGTAAATTGATCACACTGCCTGTGTTTATAATTTGTTTTTGTCTTCCAACAATTTACTGCTCTGCGTGTTTGTTGACTTATTGGCCTTATAGTAAACAGTAACATGGTTGAGTATATTTATAAGTGAATAATTAAAACCAACTGTTTTGCCTACTAACTAGTAACATAACCTCAAATCGCATAACTGATTTTGAGCACATTGTGATTTTCGTGAATGATGTGATAAAGTGATGATCTTGTGTCCTAAACTTTAGTGTTATGATCGTATAGTAAAATTATCTTTCAGTCATCTTCAAACCAAGCAAGCTGCAGCTTGACGTAAATTTGGTTAGGTTAGGCCCGATTCACAATGAGCAGTCGACAGTCGGCAATAGGCAGTCCACTGTAAGCTATCGGAGATTAATATCTATGTTAAGATAGGTGTATTCACAATTCGCAGTCCGCAGTTCTACAGTCGAACATGGTAAGTTTATCTTCGTCTGCTCAACTGCTGACTGCCGAAAAATTCCAACCAATCAGGCGTTGCTCTCGTAATCACGTAATGAAAACAAATATTGGTTTACGAAATATTGTATGCTTCTAAACGCAAAGTAATCAATTTTTTACAAATTAAAAAAAAACGTTCAAATCATGACCTATTATTAAATATCAGTTATTTAAGAACAATGCATACAAATCAATGCTGCTGGACTACACGTTGTGGATGGTATTCGAATAAGGCAAATTCTACTACGCGTTAGAAATAAAATGTGTTTTCTTATGGGAGCTGAAGACATAACGTACACAGGACTGTGCAGTCTAGCCGGCAGGTCGTTGAACCCGCGAAATTTCCGGGTCTCTAGTTATAAAGCAGAACTGTAACAAGTAGATATGTTCCACAACCCTGTGGTTTATACCTATAGATGGGCTCCACAGAATAAAAATAATCAGACATGCAAAACTCAAGTTATATTCTGGCAGCTGACTAGACTCCAAGTGACTATAGGCTCGTTCGACGTCTCCCGCTGGCCGATATTGTCGTGACTTGCCGCGGAGAATGCTTACACGGTAGAGAAGCCAATCTCTGTAAAGGCGTAACGCACGTAAATGACAGCACATATAAGTTTGTGACAAATTGAATCGCAGATTATGCTGTTATACATAGGAAAGTGAAGTTTAGTCTACTACCAAATGATAACGCGGATTTTGCATATGTCTAAAATAACATTATAAAGGGCCCAGTGTGACTGTTGTGTTGCAGATACCGGGACCAAGTACGTACCGCCTGCATCCTCACCTGGCCGGACGGCAGGCCCACTGTCTCCACGCTGGACTACGTGTGAGTCTCGTATATCTGTCAAGTGTCTAAGCAGTTTGTCTCGCCCTCTCCTGACTGCCTACATTCAGGGCGGCAAGTCAGGCAGTGTGCAAGCCAGCTGCACAGTAACTACCCTATGTGTCTCACATAGTCTACACAGCACGGTATGGATCGTGTTACCGTTGGTCGCTACATTGAACAATGAATACCGTTCAAATGATACGACTCGTCTAGTATCCAGCTGCGAATAGTAACTGTGATGACTAGATTTATATTTCTAGACATACTTCATTATGATGTAGATGTATGCCACTGAAAAATAAAGAGAACATAAAGATATAAAGGCAGAGTATAGCTTAGTCAACAGGATACATACACAACATAAAATTCCATAAATGGAATTGGGTAAAATAAACCAAGGCCAAGAAGATAAGAAAATAAAAATAAAACACCCAGACACTACCAAGGTAGACAACCAAGGCTTGAGGTTCAGGGAGTCGCGGTGGCCGAATGGTCAGACCATTCGCCTCCCACCAAGGCGATACGGGTTCGACTCACGGCGGGGTCAGTCCCCAGATTTTCGCATGTGTGAATCGTACCGGACGATGCCGTTGGTCGGCGAGTTTTGTCGGGGATCCCCCGTTTCCCACGCCCTTTCATTCGGGTGCTGCTCCATACTCACCTCATATCCACCCCTCGGCAGTGTTAAAGACCTCGATGTTAAGCGCTGACCATAAATTTCTCTCTCACTACGGTTGCAAAACAGTGCAAACTACCGAAATACAAAATACATGCAACTTAATCTTAAGTGGTGTTCACAATAGAGCGACGCGATGCTCAGCGACGAGCGTCAGCCAATCAGAGCCTTGACGTTAGCCACGGGCGTCGTGAACATTGCACGAGATGCTGACATTGTATTTGACGTTCATCGCTGGTGACAGAAACCAAAAAGAAGAAACGTTGTTTACATATCGTGGAACTATTTCTCAGGATGGAACAAGATTAAGAATCAATTTCATATTAATGAAATTGTATTACAATTCCGGCATTTGTGTAAATTAATGTGGTCTACTGCAGAGGTTCGTTGAAAAGTAGCTAACGTATTTGCCTTACTTTATTTTCCGGTAGAAAATATAAACTCTGTTTTCTGTTTTATATTTATCTAATTAAATTGTTGCGAGTATATTAAATAGATTATCATTTCTTTATATTTTCCATTTTCGTTTCTTCAAAATACTTTTACAGTTACTAAGTTAGTTCTCTAAGATACAGATAACAGCACAATTTCTTGTCGCCAGCGGCCTACGATATTTCAACGTTCTGTTATGAATATGCAGCAGGAATTAGTCGCTGGCGGCAAGCATCGGGCGTACCGCACTGCTGTATTGTGAAAACTACTTTATTAACAATATAAAATTTGATAACACTACTCTACGTTAGCACTAAATATTCATACATATACAACTTGCTATATATTGTTTTGGTGGTTAAGCTCAAACTACGCTGGTGAAGTACGTATAAGAGACATTGAAATATTGCCAAAATATTTAAACGTCAACATAGTCTCCATTCAGTCTTGTTATCCTACTGTTATTGTATGATGGAATTTGTGACATGTAATACAATAAAACCTCGTTAATTCGAACTCTGTTAATTTGAAATGCTATATAAATCGAAGCCATCTCTCTGTCCCGAACGTGAGGATAGGATTCAGTGTCTACTGCCTCCCGTGATACCTTGACTGCTATCTTTTCTCTCCTCAACGAGTTGCCAGTTAGACGACACCAGCTGAACACTGGATCCCTTTTTGGGCCAGAAAAAAGCTTGGAATTACAAATTAATCGAATTTCGAACCTACCAAACTCCATAGCATGATAATTTGAAGTTATGTAATTCGAAGTACAAAATTTCGGTCCCGAGTACTTCGAATTAACTAGGTTTTACTGTAACATTTAAAGGACATGGTTCTAATTCTAACTGGGCTTGTTTGAGAGATAAACGTCAGTGACTCAATTTAACTATAGCCAAATATATACAAAACCTTCAGTTGTAGACACAGCACATTGACGCTTAGCAGACAGTAATATTTCTCGCTATTTTCAAGTGTCTTTAGTAATAGATTCCGTCTTGTTAGCAACTGGCAGTTTGCGCACGACCTGAAGCACAATATAACCAATACTAAGCGTTTACTACGTGCACTCGACACTCGCGCCTCAGGGCGTAACGTAGCCAGCGGCGTCATTTCAGGTTTTCTAGGGCGGGGTGGGGGGGCAAGATTTTGTTTTCTGGCGACAGTGACCTTGTTGCATATTTTTTATTAATTAATCATGTATTAATTAGATGCTGTAATAATAAAACTTCAGTTTTATGTGCTTAAGTTAGCATTATTTAAATTTAAAAATACAAAAAATATATTTATACACATAAAATTCTAAATTAAGGGGGGCGGGCATTTGCCCCCCCCCCCTGTGGCCCCAAAATGACGCCCCTGAACGTAGCACACGCACACGAGAGGATATCGCATGCCTATGTCCGAGATAATTCAATCTTACGCCCATGCTAACCACGCAACAAAGGTTGTTTTATATCTAAGCTATACCATGTTGTTGACGTGTTTTTACATTATAATAATCATATTTGTTAGAAAAACATTAAGTTTAGCTTCCATATGCTGCAGAAAAAAAAACGTGAAACAAGTAAGAATATAGTACATTAAACTAGCGACTAGGCGTTAAAATTATTGTCGTCGTATGTGAATTCACAGAAGCCACAGTTGCCGCAGTAGCTAGGGAGATTGCCTGTCAATCACCAAGGCGGTCTGGGTTTGATTACCCGGTGGATTCGACCTATCGTTTCTTTGATCTGTGTAACGAGGCAGATGTGGACGCTCGCTGTCATTTTCCCCGCTATTCACATCTTATAGAGATAATAGTACAGCGCGAAAATATTTTAAGCCAAAATACCTTTGAAAACGCTACAGTTTCTCTAAACATCTTTTATTGGGTGATACGTAGCTGCCTGAAGTTCCAACAATATGTATTATATTTAGAGATGATGGTATATCGCGAAAATGTTTTGTGCCAAGATAGCCTTGAAAACACTGACACAACGTAGCTGTCTGCAGACCAATACCAGGCATCCAATATTACAATATCGGAATTCTTATTGGCTCTGTCAAATAGGGTAACAGCTCCGCGTACAAGCTAAAGCCAGTAATCTTCTGGTAAGCTGGACGTGTCTTGAAATCCATCAAACAGTCAACTTTTCCCGCGATAAACCATCATCCCTAATTATATTACAATATCGGGATTCTTATTGGCTCATTCAAATAGGGTAACAGCTCCACGCACAGGAAAGGAAGTGAGCTTTTGATCAGCTGAACGTACGTTGAAAACCAGCAAACAGTCGAGTTTTTCCGCGATTAACCATCACTAGGGCCCGGTAGTTTTCGCAAAAAGATTTTTGCAGAACTTAGCTTCCGTGTCTTACGTGCACACCTGCAGCTCTGCTTTGTGGTCAGTGATTGGTTGTCTGGAGACCCAGCGTCTGAAGGTTAAACCTGCAAAGCACAGACGTGTTGTGTCACAGCTACCCATTTACTGATTGGAACAGTCCAATGAATAACGACTCTACATAGAAACACTCTGCAAATAATCATGAAGTTGAGCTGCAGGTGTACACGAAAGACACTGAAACGAAGTGGGGCAAACATATTTTCGCGAAAACTATCGGGCTCTAACCATCGTCTCTATACAAGCCTTCTCTCTGTGGCATGTCGTATTCTCGAGTAACCTCCCATCAACAGTGGCGGCTCGAGGGTTGTTGGCAGGTAGGGCACAAGTTGCCGAGAACTGTACACTTCTCTGAACACGCCGCTGTATACCATTATCCATGAAATATCTACTGGCTACTTATTTTGTTGTGACTGGTCAATAATAACTGGCCCTTGCATAACAGCGTGCCAGTGGTTGTAGCATCAACTAACACACAGCACTATACAGTTCTCTGCAACTTGTACCCTCCCTAGCAAGAACTTACGAGCCGCCACTGCCCGTCATGTATATTACTTCTGTTGTCAGGGTATTTTTGTATGAACTAAGTGATTAAGAGGAGTCCTCGACTGGCGCATGGACGGCGTTGCAGCGTGTCACGCGCATACATTTTTACGCGAAACCGCTTAAGTTATACATATCATGTTTGCCTACGAAAAGAACACACACTTGAAACCATGCTTCTATTTTTTTCAAAAATGCAGCACGCTTGTTAGAAACATGATATTCGGGCCTCTCAAAATGGCTAAAAACGGGGTTTTTTAGACTGTTGTAACTCCGAAAACATTATCCCAATTCGTAAAGTGGAAAACGAGAGGCATGCGTTAGTCTTTACTTCAAACTATTCAAAAATAAAATATTGGGACCATCGCTTAAAGTCCCGTAGGATAAAGACTTCAACGGAAACCTTGCACGCCAGTTTGGCGCGCTGCGAATAGAGGCGATATGCTTCTCGTCAAACGTGAGGCACTGGCTCTTATCACTACGCTGTTCCCATGTGTCAAAGGTGGAAATTAGACACCGCGAAGGACTCCTCTTAAGGTTGGACGTCAGTCACCATATTGGATTATTTTATTTGTTGCTTATTTTTAAATTCTGAGAACAAAATAGCAAAATGTGTGATTATAGCGTTAATTCTATTCACATTGCGCTACAGTACAAGCATCTCGGTTGAACTTTCAATGTATATTTAGGCCACAATAAGTTATACAATTTGTTTCATATTCTTAATTTTGTGCGACTAATTGCGTCCTAAATATACGTTAAATATTCAACCGCAATGCTTATACTGAAGCGCCAGGTAAATATAATTAACGCTATAATCGCACATTTTACACTTTTCTTCTCAGAATATCAAAAGAGCTATATATAATATAATCCAATATGGCGACTGATGCCCCACCTTAAGTGATGGTTGCTGTGCAAGCTGTAGCGAGTGAATATGTTGGCGCAGGTACAATGTGGTGTTCTTCCTGGTGACGTATGTGGTGCCTATCTGCGCCATGGTTGGCTGCTACACTGCCATGGGGCTGGAGCTGTGGGGGTCGCGCTCCATCGGCGAACTGACGCAGCGCCAGGTCGAGTCCATCCGCTCCAAGAGGAAGGTGAGTACTTACAAACATCAGAACAAGTACTGCATCACCTGGTGGAATGACTGTCGTACGCCCTCCGTCTAATAGGTCCTGCCAATATGTATGGTAGTTTACATTTTGGGTAGGCTTACTGACATCTACAAACAGTCAAAGGAAATAGCTTAGGCGGGCGGTAAGAAGGGCATAGGTCTAATTACTTCCCATTGAGACTGGTGTCTTTCTTGCATTGTTTTGTGGGCATTTAATGCGGCACATATCTCGTTATATTAACATGTAACTGCACCCTTCTTATCACTCCAGTGAACAGTAAGAAGCGCACAAGTCTCATTACAATTTCACATGACTTGCGGTGTTCTTACCACCCACCAAACATACGTTCTTGATGTAATATAACAATTCAGCGTCAGTGTTAAACCTATCTTGAAACCGAGGTGATGCAATAATTTTTTTGATGTGTGTAGTCCTCCCGCCAAGCAACGCAACGGCACAACCTTCTCGGACTTGCACACTTCCTCTAACAGAACATTGCCACATTGGTGTGACATTGCTGCGTTACTACAGAGAATGTAATGGAATTGGGCTTAACGTCTCGTTGACAGATAGGCCATTAAAGGCGGTGGCACACAAAGTTACACGACAGCAGGAAATGCGTGAAAAATTAAGCAGAGCCTTAAAATAAACCAATTTCGAGAAACCATCATAAAATTTAAATCAGGATAGTAGGAGCCGGGAATCGAATCTAGGCTTTATCAAATGCGAGTCCAAAGAGCTACTATTCAGTAACCTCCATATGTAACTGCAGTGAAGATACTGTTGCTATTGCATATCAACTAAGTTTTCAGCGCTTCTGAGGTGTGATATGAAGTGAGAAAGAAGCAGCGTCGGAGTGAAGGTGCATAAAACCGAGAAAACCTGCTGACCAGCATAGTCATCCGGCATGATTCCCACTGTGAAAACCCGGGCTCACCCTACAGTGAATTGAACCCCGATCTTTGGTTGGAAAGGAGGCCACTGCGCCAACCACAACTCCAGTATAGCTCTGACTGTAGTAGCTAATTATTCAAAGAGAAAGACGTTTGATAGTTGAAACCGTAATTTCTGTTGTGTGTATGTATTAGTGGAGGTTTATTTATTCGCATAAAAAAATCCAAACACTGAGGGAATGTAAAAAGGGACTAAAGTAAGCAAAAAGAAATAGCGTAACGCTCTAGTTGCAAGTTAGGGCGAAATACGTGGCGAACTAATTTCAGAAGAACCTGTCAAGTTAGGATTGATATTAGGTCAGTGGGCTCACCTGTCGGCATCGTGTAAAATATCTTTAACAGTAGTTAGTAAGGTAAACTAGCTGACAAGAAGTATTGCAGCCTTCGATCTGAACGTCGATAGCGATGATATTGTGATGCGACATAACCTTTTACGTCGCTCTCATGCTTGCATTAATATTTGAGTCAACCATTCAGAAAAGGTTATGAAAATTTTTAGTATATTATCGTCGTATGTACAGTGTAGGAAATTCCGAATTCGTTTCGTCGTGTTTCTCGAGGGTAAACTAAGTTATCTCCTGCACACGGTATCCTGTCTCATTCCACTTATTTTGTCCTTGCTCCATCATAACTTACGATTTCAATTATCACCGCTAAATCAGCCAGTATTCGGTTGTCCTTTAACACATACACTTATGCGTGTTTTGTCCTTCAATCTTGAAATAATTAGGTATGTCACCTGCAGCGAATCCTCAAGGACAAACTTCAAATTCAGTCGCTGTTGTTCAGAGAAGGATTAGCACTCTCTATAAGGTAATAAAATCAATTAGAACACGCTGTATATTGTGTACGTGGTGCAAATAAAATATGCGTGTAATTCAGCGGATTATTTTTTGACCAAGTTAAATTGGGAAAAAGTTAGTTCGTATGATATTCGTCATCTGGCTATGACTTTGTTGACAATTTCTGCGCGGCTCTTGCCATCTATATATATAAAAATGAAAGGTGACTGATTGACTGACTGACTGAATGAATGACTGACATATCAAACTGCAGCCCAAACCACTGGACCTAGAATCGTGAAATTTTTTGTGGGGGTTCCCTTCAGGTCGTAGGCGAGCACTAAGAAGGGATTTTTCGAAATTCGACCTCTAAGGGGGTGAAAAGGAGTGAAATGTGTTTCCGAAGAAACGTCGATAGAGCTCGAACCCGACGGCCTATCATCGTGATTTTTACTTTAATAGGACACTCGTAAAAATGCATATTAGCCAATTTAAGGAT